>CAMOHE010047134.1:92732-108691 GCA_946598075.1 Artocarpus hirsutus | reverse complement strand
GCATGTTTAAAATTTTTAGTATCCCTCCAAAATTTAATCCCACGCCAATGACATGGCTTTTCCTATTTATTCAAAATTTATCTAACTCAAACCTACTAACCTCAAACCCCTTTCTCTCTCTAACTCCTCTCCCACAACCTAGCCACTGACGAACCCAACCTCCACGGCATTCCACTGACTTTGACATTCCTCTATCACTCTCTCCATGACCTACCTAACAAACCCGATGCCATTCGCCACCGTTCATCCTCTTCCCTTGACATTCTACCGACTCCACCATCGTTCGACTCGTCCTTTGTCGTTCCACCAACTCCATCGCCTTTGGTAAATTTCAAACCATTACTTTTAGTTTTAATATTATTGTTAGTTCTAAACTTAGCATTATTTGGTTATTTTAGTGTTATTTACCTTTAGTTTTAGTTTTAATATTAGTTATATTAATTTATTTTTTGCCATTTAGTATATGTTACTTGTATTTGGTGTTTGAAAAAACTTTGAACAACATTTAGCATTTTGGTGTGAGAATAGGTTACTTTTTATGTGTTTGTGATGCCTAAGTATTATTGTAATACCCACCACATGTTTGGAGATTTTTTTTAGGGGAATACAAATTTTTCACCACGGTTTTTTAAAAAACCGTTGTGAAAAATTAGCATTCAATTACGGTTTCTTGAAAAACCGTCGTGGAATCAAAGGCTTTTATAAAAACCATTGTAGAAGGTTTTGTATATTTGAAATTTTTAGTAACCCACCAAAATTTAATATTTCACGAAGGAAGGTTAAATTTGGGTGGGAAATTAAAATTTTTAAACCTCGGGGCCTTCCACAACGGTTTTTGTAAAAACCGTCGTGAAAGGGGCATCTTTCACGATAGTTTTTGGTTTACAAAAACCGTCATGGAAGGCCTTGCACCTTTCATGACGGTTTCTATAAAATGTTCTTCCACGACGGTTTTTACTAAAAACTGTCATGAAAGCCTTTGCCTTCCACGATGGTTTTTATAAAATGTTTTAAACTTTAAGAAACTGTCGTGGAACTTTTAATCTTCCACGACGGTTTTTTAAGAAACCGTCGTAAAAATTTTAATCTTTCAGGACGGTTTATCAAAAAATCGTCGTAAAAAATTACTACATTACAACCCCTTCCCGTGTCAATTTTTATATTACACGACGGTAAAAAACCGTCATGAAAACTCCATGTCATACCACGACTGAAGTTTTCATGACGATTTTTTAACCTTCGTAAAATTTTTCCACGACGGTTATAAACGGTTGTGGAATCCACAATTTGTAGTAGTGAGGTGATCTTTTAGGTCTATGGTTTCTTCGAATCATTTGGACGTGAGGTTTCCGTATTTTGGAGGAACGACAAAATTAATCCTCCTCGTAAAAGTGGTCTCGCATATATTCTTCGTGATGTCATTGAGTTATGGGATCTTGCTCGTCACCTTAGTTACTTTATAGTCAATATTTTCTTCAACTAGCCAGGTATTTTAATCAAGCATATCTCGCATCATCTGTTGGACGACCTCTGTAGTTAACAAGGCAAGACTCAAAAAGCCTTTTGCCTACATTGTTTGCTCGATCTTGTCGTTTTGCTGTCTGCATGCTTGTGGATCTTTTCTACTTACGCCTTGTAGAGAAGTTGTACCAGTCGTGGCTATAGTTGGCTCTAGTGTCGTTGCAGTTGTCGTGGTCATAGTTGCCGCTACAGGTGTCAAGGTTGTGTACAGCAGCTGCATCCTTCCAATGAGGCTATAGGAAGGTTCTTACTTGGTTGGAGGTGGTGTCTAGTGCTGCCACAACATGGCTATTGTCATCAGTAATGCTGAATACCCAAAATAAAGATAGTAATATGAATAAGTTGAGAACTGAGAGTTCTAATAACTGATCTGGCTCTTAAGGGCATTGTTCTCACTACTAAGTTGATCGAGTTGTCTATCGCGCTCTTGGGAATGCATTGCCTATTCATGAAGTAACTACTTCAATGTTTCAACTTCCGTAGCACGGACCTCAATCTGCTCAATGCCTTATGACATGGCCAGTGCTTCGTTGCGCTAGTTGTGCACATTCTAGTGGTCTGCACTATCTGCCATATCTGATGTTGAAACTTTTAAAATCCTCAAGTTGGTGATCTAAAGGCCCCACGGTGGGCACCAAATTGTAGCCATTAGATCTATAATTAAATATAAACAAATTATTAATCAATTTCATGTTTGCTGTTCACAAGTTTGGGCCTTCAAACCACCGTTGTTAGGATCTATTTAGCTTCCAAGAGCAAGATTGAAATTTAAACAATACAAAAAAGATAAATGATACCACACGTAAGATTTACAGTGGTTCACTCAATAATGAGAGCTACGTCCACTGTTCTTCACTATGATGGATGGATTGATACAGATTACAATGTATTTGAGAAATTTGATGTGAAAACACTTGTAATTTCTACAGAGTTTTTGTAAGTTTCCTTCTGCGTGTCTCAGTAAAGCTGCTACTACCCTTTATATCGAGTGCTCCATGAGATCGTGGCTTCAAGCTCATGGAATAAGTGGGCATAATAGTGCTTACAGTAGTAAGACACATGTCGATGTTCGATAAGGTGTAAACTTTCGACTTATTCCCACATCTTATTTCATGGCTTAGCACATATCTCTTTGTTACTACTAAGCTCTGTACATCAATTTCATCAAATCAACACTTAGCAAATCATAACAGCGAGAAAATGCGTAGATTCACACAAAATGAAATGAGTAGAAGCTGTGATCAAACCATAACTATCGAATCAATCGATGCCTCTAATTGATTGAGCAATGAGCAAGTGATGCTTACGATAACAAACTGTCAAATTGAACACTCTTGTCTAGCTCTATTCACTCGGACTGCAACTTAAACTCCTCATTCTGGGCCTTCATTGAACGATTTGAACCTAACCAAATCGTACCCTAACAATTGTTACGGCACTAAAAATGTACTGTAACAATGACATTATCTATATATATATATATATGTGTGTGTATATATACACAACACGGCCATTATTTTAAATATTAAAGTAAGAGGCTATGACAAAGTCGATTTAGCATGTACGTGAACAAAAGTCAATTCCCATGGAAAATATTAGGCAACCTAAAATTTAAATAGTAATTGTTAGGCTCACACAGCCTCTTTACGTCTTGAAAGATAAATTAAATCAAAAGATTTCTTTTTTAGATAAATAAATAACAAAATATGGACACTTGGTATTGGTTAATATACATTTCACACCATATAATGACTCTCATAAATCAAATCCCCCTTTCAGAAAAGCCAAGGGAGAAATTTTCTTCGGATAATTCTATAATAATATAAGGTACAAAATATACTCTATTATAAAGGTTAATTAACCGTTAAATCACATTAAAATATGCTAAAATAAAATATATAATATTCAAATTAATGAAACCAAATTATACATTTGACGTTCGCTGCCAATACCTCATTTGTTTTTTGTACTGTATATGTGAAAAAGTTTTGGTAAAACTCATGATATGATAGCTATTTTAGTTTTATTGGCAAATCCTATTATTTTAACAATTAAATTAACTTTTCAATAATTTAATCTATGACTGAAAATAACTTTATATAGCTGTAAAATTTTAACATATACAATCGTAAAGTAAACTATTGAAAAGTTAATCTAACACTTAAAATACACGTTCCCATAAGTGCTCGGAGAAATTTTTTAGATACAAAAAAAATAATAATAATATATCTATGTGGTTATGATATATGTTTACAGTCATAGACCGTTACATCTCCATTCGGATGCCACATTCAACGTAATAGATTTGTAATGCAGTAACGTAAAATACCAACACAAATTATAACGGTACAAAACGATGTCATGTAACTGAAAAGATACAACACTAAAATTACAGTTACATTATACCAAGAGATACGTAACCAAAGAAACTTTTCAGCAAAAGTGATCCCACTTTACAACATCAGAGGAGATCCGGGGGCGAATAAAGGTAATGCATGATCACTGAAAGGGCAATATAGTAAATTCACACACGTCAACCTTTTTGAGAGAGAGAACAGGGAGGTCAGAGGTGCATGAAAGAGAGGAAAGATCTGCATTGCATTGCACAAAATAAAAAAATACACAAATGTCGTCAAAACGACAAAACCAACACCAAAAGAAATAAATAAATAAATAAGTCTTGTAGAACATGAATGAATTCCAGCCAGAAGCCAACTCAAGAAAAAAGCCCCACTTCAAGACTTCACCCCCTCTCTTTATTTCTCTCTCCAAAGCCTCTGTGTGTGTATATATATATAAATTAATTATAATTTCCCCAAAATTATAACACTTATAACATTATGTTTGTAATATTTGTCCCCTCAAACTATAAAATATTGACAACAAATATTCTTATTAAAACTTTTAATAAATCTACATACATAATTAAGATTTGGTACACATAATATAGTTGTATTTTAATAACTCTATCATATTTAAAGCTAATTTAAATTTTAAAAAATATAATTTAAAATTTTAAATGTCAAAAATATAAACTGAAAAACCTTAAAAAAATCTTAACAGAAATAATATATTCTTTCACTTCATGTGACTACACCGGGATAAAATAATAATCTACAAACTATTCAAGAATCTTATTATTTATGTAATATTATGTTAATTGTGCTTAAAATTATAATTTAGAGAGTTTTCTTCTTAATATTTTATAGAACGGGGTAATAAATATTATATTTTAAAGTTTAGAGAGAAACGCTTGTTAGGTTTTAAACTTTAAAAAGTATTGTGTTACAACAGTTATAGTTGAAGGAGAATTTTTTTAATTGATTCTGTATATATATATGAATGTGATTTTTTTAACATAAATCAAATTTTATAATGGATACTTTTAATCGTATAATATAAATCATATGGTTAAAATAAATTAGTTAATTATTAAAATAATTATAATATCACATTATATATTATTGTTAACTTAAACCTTAATTGGAAATCTAACTCACAGACACATACTAAAATAAGTACGCATATATATATGTGTGTGTGTATAGATTTAATTCCCATTATACCCTTGCCCTCATGTCCTTGATATCATGTCGTCGGCAGTAGTGTCGGATTCTTGCACAGTAGGGGATCAAAATGGCTTAAATTCTTGGCGTCCACATGCATTTGTTTTTTATGGCGGAGGGGGTTATGGGTGGGGCTTGGTTTTTTTTTTTTTTTTTTTTTCTCTTTTTAAGATAAACACAATTTTTTTTTTACCCTTTTTTTTAAATAAAAGCTTACCCACCATCCACAACATTTGTTATGGTTTAAACCATATAATTGGAGAGTTTGCTTCTCTTCCTCTCTGGCTAAGACTATTCTTTTGCTCGATTCACGTGTAGAAGAGCAAAAGTTAGAGGGGGGAGAGAGAGAGAGAGAGAGAGAGAGAGCCGAAGAAATGGCCAAACTGAAGGCTTTGGGCTTGTGGGTTTTGCTAATTCTCTTTGTTATGCCTATGGTTTCTTTGGGAAGAACAAGAGTCGTTTCTAAGAACACGCTTGAGGTCCAGAAACAGCTCATGCAATTGAACAAACCTGCTGTTAAATCCATCAAGGTAAACAAACAATATATATATATATATACATATATTTATATACATATCAATACAAGGAAAAAAAATTTTTAGTTAAATGCGTTTTTGTGTAGAGCCCGGATGGAGACATAATTGACTGCGTCCATGTCTCTAGCCAGCCAGCCTTCGATCATCCTCAACTGCAAAACCACACCATTCAGGTCTGCTTAACGACTTCCCTTCTTTCTTTCTTTCCTTCTTTCTTTTTAAAATTCTCTCTCATATGCATAGAGAGATGAGTGTGAATTTAGGCTAAACTTACAACTGTTTTGAAATAATTTTTTTTTATAGGATTCAATGAAATAAAAATTAACGGCCAATGCAAACAGTATTGCTTTTCCTGAATTTTAAGGGTTTTTTTTTTTTTTTCCCAAATTTTGTTTCCTTTGAATGACATTTGATTCTAATTATATGACCATGATAAAGCAAGTGTGTAACTTTTGGACAAGCCCCCCGTCCACCCCCCACCCCCTCCCCTCTTTTATTATAAGCCCTTTTCTTCTTCACAAAGTTTACGCGCTTTTCAACTGTGATTTACTTGATTTTGGTTTTTTCAGTTTTTGGGTGTTGTACTGTAGTGAGTTCTTATTTTGGTAATTTTAATGGGTTAACCATTGGTTGGTATAGGTGAGGCCTAGTGTTCATCCACAAGGGGTATTTGGTGAGAGCAAGGCTTCTTCCTCAAAGCCCCCCAAAACCATAACTCAGCTTTGGCACACAAAAGGGAGATGCCCCGAGGGAACCATCCCTGTTAGAAGAACCAAGAAAGCCGATTTGCTGAGAGCTAGCTCCATCAAATCCTACGGAAGAAAGAAGCACAGAACAGTTCCCAAGCCGAGGTCCGCAGATCCTGACTACGCTACTCAGAGTGGCCATCAGGTGCTTTAAATACGGTAGCATAACGTCTAATCTTGGTTTCAAATGACGTGACAAATATTAATTACAACCGCCGTTGTGGACTTGGTCATTTTTGCTCATAATAAAAAAAAAAAAAAAATTATTAGTGTCATATTTTGTCTCGCGCCTGCGCGTTTTCTGTGTATAAAAAAATCTAGGGACTCGCCGATAAAAAATGGGCTCAACTTCACCAGCTTCATCATAAATTTAACACAGTTAATTTTTAGAGCAGCTAATTTTTTTTTACATGTTCATTTGTTTTAAACTCAAGGTTGAAAAGGGATCTGTAAAATTTGGCCATAGATGATATGATAATTGCAACTTTTATATTGGATTTCACATTTTCATAGATCAAAAACTCTAGGTATTTGAAAATATCGTTCAAACTGATTTTTTTTACAGTGTTTTCTCTGACATTTTATTGTACAAATTATGTTCCCAATCTCTGCAGTGCTGTACTAGGTAGTTGGAGAAAGTCATTAATTATTATTTGCATATATATTTTTGTTAAAACTTTTGTCATTCCCTTGGTTTTTGGAGTTTCCAGCATGCCATAGCTTATGTGGAAGGAGACAAGTACTATGGAGCCAAAGGAACCTTAAATGTTTGGGAACCCAAAACCCAACAGCCTAATGAATTCAGCTTGTCACAAATCTGGATCTTGGGAGGTTCTTTTGGGGAAGATCTTAACAGCATTGAAGCTGGCTGGCAGGTACTTTTTTCTAAATAATTTTGTTTATGTATTTATTTATCTAATTTTTTGAATATATTCTGCTAAGAATAACGATATTTTAATTCTAACAGGTTAGCCCAGATCTGTACGGAGATAACAATACAAGATTATTCACTTATTGGACTGTGAGTAACTCACTGTCATATCTTAATTTTCATTTAGTATCTTCTAAGTTTTTAAGACATTTTATTAATTTCTACGGTAGGAACTATCTTTTTTTGTAACCAGTAACAGTTGTCTTGATTAATTTTTTAACGATCTAATTTAGAGCATCCAAGTTAAAAAGTTTATATCATGTGACAAAAAACGTTCTTATTTATGGATTAGACCGTTGAAAAAATTAACCTAACAAATAAAATTGTAGCTCCAACCAATAATGAAAGGGACAGTTCTTACTATGAAAGTTTCATATTTTTCTATAGGACTTGTACAAACTCATGACATTTTTTTTAATTATTATTTCTATGTTAACGACACTAGAGTGATGCATATCAAGCCACTGGGTGCTACAATCTCCTGTGCTCGGGCTTTATTCAGATCAACAATGAAATAGCAATGGGGGCAAGCATCTACCCTGTTTCTGGTTACAAAGGCTCCCAATTTGATATCAACATACTTGTCTGGAAGGTAATTTAAAAACCTACAAAATTTGAACTTATCTACTGCTTTTCACATGCGCCACTTTTGACCCATAAAGAGCACAGACAAATACATAGTTCTAAACTAGTACTTCCTCATAACATCACTCCTCCCAAATGCTAAATAATTCAAGCCAACACACATTAAAAGATGTAGGGAATCTCTGACGTCTGTCTGGCCTTACCCCTTTTCTAATTTTCTTCTCTTTTAGATTTTTATTTTCTTTTTTCTTTTTGCTTTCGGAGATTCTTTTGGTAAGAGATAAAAAAAAAAATAAGATATATTTTGTCCACAATTTTGAACGGTTTAATTTTTTGTCCTACCTTATATAATTGGATATAATTTTAATGTGACAATTGAAAGTCTTATCGTATGTTTAGAAACGCGGTCAAAATTAAATTATGGTTTTATATAACAAAAATTCTTATAGTGTTTTTTTCTACAAAATTTAAACAAAAAATTAGTTAAACCATAAAATATAGTTTCACCGAATTATCAAATTAACATGACAGACAAAAACTGTTTCTTGTTGGTGAGATATTTTTTTACACTCTACACGGAATTTTTCAAATAATGTCACCTTTTTTTTTTCAAACTTGGGCAATGATAATGTTTTTGTAGGACCCCATAGAAGGAAACTGGTGGATGCAATTTGGGAACAAGTATGTATTGGGATACTGGCCAGCTTTCCTCTTTCCCTACCTTTCTGACAGTGCCTCAATGATTGAGTGGGGTGGTGAGGTTGTGAACTCTCAGGCAGATGGGCAACACACCTCCACTCAAATGGGCAGTGGCCATTTTCCCGACGAAGGCTTTGGGAAGGCCAGTTACTTCAGGAACATTCAAATAGTTGATGGTTCAAATAAGTTGAGAGATCCAAAAGATATTGGGACTTTCACTGAGCAGCCAAATTGCTATGATGTCAAGACTGGTAAAATGGGTGATTGGGGCAATTATTTTTACTATGGTGGGCCTGGTAGAAACCCCAATTGCCCATGACCAAATGGGTAATTTTATAGACCTTTAAATAAAATATATAAGGGGGGAAAACTAGCTAGTTTTCTGTAATTTCTGGGTATAACGTTAACAATATTTTAATGTGTCTATAGTTTTAAGGCTTGTAACATGTGTAATATTTTCGCCATCTTTTTTTTTTTTTTTTTTGTTATTTCTTCCTAGAAAGGGGTCAAGAAGTCAATTTATTTGTTGGGTTGTTAGAAAAGGACAGTTTGTAGTGGTATAAGTTTCATTAAGCTCAGACAGTGGCTTAAGAGCTAAATTGCTGATGAACAGTTTTGGAAAGTATTGCTAGTTTGAACCATATATAATTCGTCGTTTTTATGTAGAAAAGAATCACGGCTCACTTGCTATGTATGTTCAGTCAAGATTTAGCAACTGACATGTGTATAAGTGGAAACGAATGCATTATCGAGGCTAAGATTGTTAAGTTGTGAAGTTCAATTGTTGCTTGACGATTGTAATGATGCGATTATTATCATATGCAGAGACAGCACGTGGGCTGACTTATAAATTTTAGCAACTTCTTTTTCATTATGTACTGAATTATGTTTAAACTAAGAGTGACTGATTCTTAAAGATTTTTTCTGTTTTATAAAAAGGAATAATTGATTATAGTACCAATATATCGACATTTAAAGTATGCTGATTTTTCCCTTCAAAAAAATGCTTATTATTATTATTGCTTCCATAAGTTACTAAATTAAGGTAGATGTCATACAATACAAACCTTTTACAGATAGTAGTAAGTAGCCAGCTTAACCAACAAGCGGAATCCCAGAAATACGCCATCTGGTGATTCCGGCTTGTTTGAAACTCATACGACATATTCTATATATATCAGGTACCGTCAGACACAACCATGTTAAAGCTTTAATAAGTTGCAGGAACGTCAACCTTCAAACGATCCTGAAAAAAAAAAAGCACAAATAATGAGCTTTAGTCATATATGAATTGAGAAAAAAAAGAGGAAAAAAAAAACACGCCTAAACAATAGTTACGAATTCTAGAATTATAAAACGAGTTTGGATGGGGCCGTTGATCTGTTATCCCATTTAATGGAGGATATATCGAGGTTTAAGAAAGTCTAGCTAGAATGTGTGTGCAGGTACGTCAAAAACATGTCCAAGAAACACTACTACAAATTTGAGATTATACTATTCTTATTTAACAACTTTTTTTAAAAAACCATCATTCCATAAGATGAAAACCGTTGTGGTACGAGCAAACGTCTTTCACGACAGTTTTTCCATGACGGCTTTTTGTTAAAACCGTTGTATAAAATTATACTTTCTACGATGGTTTTTCATTAAAAACTGTTATGGAAGGTACGTTAAAATCCATATTCTAACTCAACAATTAAACACGAATTACAAACCCAGTTCTCAAAACCACAAATAGAACCTCCCGAAACTGCAGCCGTCGTCCCTCTCTGCCTCCATCCTCCTTAATCTCCATTCTAATTGTAAGTGTTTTATTAGATATATTTATAAATAGGTTTTGATTTTGTTGATTAGCTTTTTAGGTTGTGTATAATCATGATAAATTATTTAGAAATGTTGGGTATGATTAATTTATAGATCAATTAGCATTATTAATCAATGTTTACTGTTTTATGGATATGATTGGTTATTTGGATATGAGCATGATTAATTTGTTGATTTTTTAGTATGATTAGTTATTTAGATATGATGGGTATGATTAATTTGTTTTATAAATATGATTTATTATTTGAATATGATGGGTAAGTGTAATTTGTGAATATCTGAGTATGAATAATTTGTGGATTTATGGTATGATTTATATATGGTGGGTTAATTAATTTGTGAAATTGTATTTAATTGAATTCCATTATATATTTCGATTTAGGACTTATGAAATGGGAAAAAAATGGATATGGGATTTTCAATTGATTAGAGAATATATGAATTGTATAGAAGAGTTCTTGGATTTTGCCAAAACTCATGCCCAAGATGATAAAATTTGGTGTCTTTGTGTTCAATGTGGAAACAATAGATCTCATTCAATTCTAATTGTTAGAGGACATATATATCAAAATGGGAATATCAGTAGTTAACAAATATGGCATTTTCATAGCTAGTCAAAGTTTAATCCGACTTTAGCAAGTAAAGAAAAAGGAACATATTGTGGAAAGTAATATAGATGATCACGATAATATGGTTGACATGGTCAATGATTTAAAAGAACACTCATTACACCGTTCGGACTTATTTGAGACAATAATAAATGATGCCGAGACACTCGTGTATGAGAGATAAACCAATTTTATCAAATTGTCCACTTTAGTTGGATTATGGAATATGAAAGCGTTGGATAGGTAGTCAAATTCTAGTTTTATATCTTTCAGAATTTCTAGGAAAGTTTCTACGGAGGATAATAAATTACCAATTAGTATGTATGAGGCTAAGAAGACTTTGAGCACTTTGAGAATGGAGTATGAGAAATTTTATACTCGTAAAAATGATTATATTCTTTATAGGAATGAGTATGAGGACGAGAATTATTACCCGGTTTGTAAAGAGTCAAAGTGAAAGAAAAGAATGGAGCCAAAAACGATAAGAATGGAGTGCCAACGAAGATGTTGTAGTGCATTCTACTAGTATCATGTTTGATGCGTTTATTTAGAAACGCAGAGTATGCCAAGAATTTAACATGGCATCATGACAAATGAGTCAACTATGGAATGCTTAGACATCCAACAGATTCACCATAATGGAAGATTTTTAAAACTGATCATCCCGAATTTAGTGCGGATCCAAGAAATATACATTTCGTTTTTTCAACGAATGGAATAAACCTACATGGTAACATGAGTACTACACATAGCACTTGACCTATAATACTTGTCAACTACAATCTTTCTCCAAAAATGTGCATGAAACAGAAGTTCTGAATGTTGTCTTTATTGATTTTGAGTCCTCACCAACTGGGAACGACATTGATGTGTATCACCATTAATCGATGACTTAAAGAACTTGCAAGAAAATAGAATCGAAGTTAGATATACTTATCGAGAAGAGACGTTCACACTCTATGTAATGGTAATATAGACAATTAACGACTTCCCCACATATGGCACCGTTCTCTAGACGTGTTCGCGATGTCAAAATTGTGATACGGAATTCCAAAAGGCGAGAACAACGAGCAAAGTTTTCGGTTTCGGGCTTAACGGTTTCAATTTTACAAATCGGAGCGTTTTTGTACCTCATTAGACTTTTGGTAGGAACTTCAACTATCCAAAAATTAAAATTTTTAAATAAATATTTTTGTGGGATTTGTGATATAATTTAGTTTCATTGATATCAAAGGTTGAAATAAATAATTAAAATTTCAAGTTTGAATGTGATGTTGATTATTGATTTAATTGTTTACATTGATTTACTTATCATTGATATATCTATATGCTCAGGGTAGCACGTCTTGCAATTATGGCATGTTGAAAAACATGAACACAGTAGAGTTTTAAAAATGTTAAATCAAAGCCTTTTTTCAAGCAACAAGTTGCACAATCTATGTATATACATTAATAAAAGAATTTTCATACCTCTTAAGTAGACCAAAAACTTAAGGAATTGCAATGACAGAAATTTATCGGAAAAGCTTGAACTAACTTGTCCTCCTTGCTGCTCTCTTTCACAATCGAAATGCGGGTCGTCATATGCTATTTAGCTTTTCCTCTGATGACTTATCCTTCCAACCACAAGAGAAAACTAAGAGCTAAGGTTCGAGATGTTAAACAATAACTCTATAGGAGTTTCAGGGTTTCTCTCTTTAAGATACACTCTCTAAACTGCTCAAGTGATCTAAGAAACAATATAAAATAGTTCCCTTTATATAGTGGTTGGATTGGGGTTAGTCTTTATCAGATTTAGCTTCAAAATTCGAATCAAACTCAAAATCTATGCTAAAAACATATGAAATGCATTTTGCCGGAAAAGAAGGGCGCGGTCAACTATGCCTTTATAATGCAATCGACAGCAGCATCGAAGCCAAGTTGCCAAATACCTTTTTCGTACTTCTCAAACTTATTTGATTCATCCTATTTGAACTAATTTGATAAATCCTATTTTATTTCACCCGGATAATGTTTATAGAGTCTCAATTTTAATTCAAATAACCAATAAAGAAGTTATCTGATTAAAATAGTCATATATAGATAATCCTATGCAAACAAAATCTATTTTAAATAATTTAACATGTTTATCTTGAATTAATTCATAAAATTAATCCAACCAATAAATCAACATGAATAGTTAAATCCAATCTAATAAATAATATAATTTATCAATCTATAGGAAAAACATGTCGTTTTGTTACAAGAAATATTATGAGCTAGCAAAAGGGACCTGATGAACATATATAGATCAAGTTCCTATAATTATAAAATAACATATCTTCGATATGTATATTTTATAATTATCAACTCTCAAGCTATTCCACTAAAAGCTTTAAACTGTACTCTTGAACTATATAAAATTATAAAACTTCAATAAGTTTATAGTCTATGACATATCATAATGTGTAACATCCCATAAGATATTCATAATCAGCTTAAGGATAAATTATATTTTACTTTCTCGATTATTTTTATCTTATGTTCCATTATCTTACTATTGGAATGCTTACTGTTTTTGACCAATAACAAATATATACCATTTTGTTATACATATGTATCTAAATGGTTAAGCACTCCAGTTTCTAATTACATAATAATGCCTATAAGAGAATCTCATTAACTCTACAAAAGAGTTATGGATTCTATATCTATGAATAAGGTGTTTACGTCAATCAAGAATCATGTCTCTAACGTACTAGTATACATACCATCATCTAATTCAGAATGTCACCTTTTGCTACATCAAAAGATACAAGTTAAGAATACAGACTCATTGGTTTATTTCAGGATTAAAATACAACGCATAAAATTATCTAAAGTGAATTTATTTAAACAAGTGGAATTATTAATCTAATCCATTCGTCTTAAATCCTGATCTAATACATCGTCACCTATGACAATATATCAATGTTTCTACTTGTAGAGTCCAACTCTGATGACCAAAACAAGTCATATCCTGTGAGGGACGTAGACAATATAATAATCTTAACATAAATAAAGTGCCCAATTTTATTCTCTCAATTGTAGACCTTTTCATATAGACTATCACCTTTAAGATTTATGTCTTTCGCATAATTTATCCATCATATATTCGATCTTAAAGGTTTAGATCGAAATTCTCAGAATTTTAAATTTTGTTTGCTTATTATATATTCAAGAGGGTAACATTTGATATATGAAAATAAATAATAAACTCTTTTTTTATTAAAAGATATATAAACCACAGTTTGCAAAGCTTTTTTAATCTCTTCGTATGAGTTGTTTCCACTTAGCTTTTCTGGTATGTTTTACATTATATGCCATAGGCACCAACAATGTCGAGTATTTGAATATTCAACGCTAATTGCCTTTGCATTGCCTTGCCTTGATCTGTAATTATAGCATTTGGTACACGGCCAGACACATACTCAAGCCACGCTGTGAACATACGCTCAAGCCAAGGCTTTTACGACTAAGCGGGGATAGTGTCTCCTTAATGGTGAAGAAGGTATTTGGTCAGGAATCATTCATGACAAATACTTGAAAGGCAGAACTTTTGACTCAGCAGTTGGGAAAGCTTCTGATTCTCGGTTTTGGAAGGATGTTTAAAAGTCCAAGACATTTAGACCATTTGGTATTGTTTTTAAAATAGGTGAAAATGTTTTTGTTTTGAAAAATAAAAATTTTTTAAAAATTATACTGAGAGTGTTTTTAAAATTTTTGCCTCAAAAATCATACGAAAACATTTCCAAAAATTTTGAAAACAAAACCAAACAGGCCCATTGTTTCATTGGGTGCTTGCAAGTTGGTGGGAGATGGGACATCAAATTTCAGGCCTACTCCGATTTACTCGAATGCATTGGGTTATTACTTTGTGTATATATTCATAGACGATACGGAGGGCTGGATTTCTAGAAAGGTGGAAGAGTGCTTCAGACCAGATGAGGCAAATGTGATCCTCCAAATCCAACTTCCTTCCTAGCCGTGGAGGACAAGTGGATTTGGACTCCTTCAAGGTGTGGCAAATTTACAGTGAAGACAGCTTATGATATTGCCACTCGGAGGAAGATGCGGGGGAAGCTTTATGCTTAGCCGAGTCTGGAGATGTTTGTGGGGAAGCAAAATTCATAGTAGACACAAGTTGCTTTGGTAGGCAGCAGCTTGGGATACTATTCTAGTCCGTGGAGTGATCTCTAGGTGGCTTGGAGAGGAGGAAGTTTCTTCTCACTTATTTCTGTTTTGCGGATACACGAAGTCAATGTGGTTTATGTCAAGCTGGAGTATTAGGACGAAGGCCTTGGGTTGTGCTACTCTGAAGGATTTCCTCTCTTGGATCCTGCTTGGCAACCCATCTTCCCCTCCTCGAGAAGACCTCATGTTCTTTGCCTCAAGTGCCCAGGAGTTAATATGGAAATCAAGGAATGAACTAGTTCATCAGCTTAAGACTTTCAATGCTTTTGAAGTCTACTGACAAATCTCAATTCAAGCTCAATTGCATCAAAGTACTCTCAGCAAGCCGATAGAGTCCAAGTGTGCGCCAAATGAGTGGCTCCCTCCCCCACCGGGTTGGACCAAGATAAATTCAGATGCGGTATGCGGCTACTCGAAATGGTGACTTTGTAATTGCTTTTTTGGCTAGAGACTACAATGGAAAGATCGTTGCAACTGGCTCTCAGCGAGCCCTTCCAATGGATCCTCTAGTCATGGAAGCTCTTTCAATTCGTTTAGGATTGGTGGCTGCTAAGAAGCTGGGGGCTCAGGCTGTTATTTGCTCTACAATGGAAAGATTATTGCTGCTGACTCTCTTATTGTTGTCAAAAGTCTCTCTAATGCTATTGACCTGTGCCCTTGGCAGCTGTGAAACATTCACAAGGACTGCTGCATCCTCAAGTCTTCCTTTCAAGTTAATGAGTTTACTTGGA
>CAMOHE010047134.1:0-92712 GCA_946598075.1 Artocarpus hirsutus | reverse complement strand
TTCTGGGTATAACGTTAACAATATTTTAATGTGTCTATAGTTTTAAGGTTTGTAACATGTGTAATATTTTCGCCATCTTTTTTTTTTTTTTTTTGTTATTTCTTCCTAGAAAGGGGTCAAGAAGTCAATTTATTTGTTGGGTTGTTAGAAAAGGACAGTTTGTAGTGGTATAAGTTTCATTAAGCTCAGACAGTGGCTTAAGAGCTAAATTGCTGATGAACAGTTTTGGAAAGTATTGCTAGTTTGAACCATATATAATTCGTCGTTTTTATGTAGAAAAGAATCACGGCTCACTTGCTATGTATGTTCAGTCAAGATTTAGTAACTGAAATATGTATAAGTGGAAACAAATGTATTATCGAGTCTAAGATTGTTAAGTTGTGAAGTTTAATTGTTGCTTGACGATTGTTATGATGCGATTATTATCATATGCAGAGACAGCACGTGGGCTGACTTATAAATTTTTGCAACTTCTTTTTCATTATATACTGAATTATGTTTAAAGATGGAGCGACTGATTCTTAAAGATTTTTTCTGTTTTATAAAAAGGAATAATTGATTATAGTATTCTAGAATTATAAAATGAGTTTGGATGGGGCCGTTGATCTGTTATCCTATTTAATGGAAGATATATCGAGGTTTAAGAAAGTCTACCTAGAATGTGTGTGCAAGTACGTCAAAAAAATGGTCCAAGAAACACTACTACAAATTTGAGATTATACTACTCTTATTTAACAACTTTTTTTAAAAAACCATCGTTCGATAAGATGAAAGCTGTTGTAGTAGGAGCAAACGTCTTTCACGACAGTTTTTCTATGACGGCTTTTTGTTAAAACTGTTGCATAAAATTATACTTTCTACGATGGTTTTTCATAAAAAAAAAACTGTTATGGAAGGCACGTTAAAATCCATATTCCAACTCAACAATTAAACACGAATTACAAACCCAGTTCTCAAAACCACATATAGAACCTCCTAAAACTGCAGCCGTCATCCCTCTCTGCCTCCATCCTCCTTAATCTCCATTCTAATTGTAAATGTTTTATTCGATATATTTATAAATAGGTTTTGATTTTGTTGATTAGCTTTTTAGGTTGTGTGTAATCATGATCAATTATTTAGAAATGTTGGGTATGATTAATTTATAGATTAATTAGTATTATTAATCAATGTTTACTGTTTTATGGATATGATTGGTTATTTGGATATGGGCATGATTAATTTGTTGATTTTTTAGTATGATTAGTTATTTAGATATGATGGGTATGATTAATTTGTTTTATAAATATGATTTATTATTTGAATATGATGCGTAAGTGTAATTTGTGAATATTTTAGTATGAATAATTTGTGAAATTTGTGGATTTATGGTATGATTTATATATGGTGGGTTAATTATTTTGTGAAATTGTTTTTAATTGAATTGCATTATATATTTCGATTTAGGACTTACGAAATGGATAGAAAATGGATATGAAATTTTAATTGATTAGAGAATATATAAATTGTATGGAAGAGTTCTTGGATTTTGTCAAAACTCATGCCCAAGATGATAAAATTTAGTGTCTTTGTGTTCAATGTGGAAATCGTAAATCTCATTTAATTCCAGTTGTTAGAGGACATCTATATCAAAATAGGATTATAAGTAGTTGACAAATATGGTATTTTCATAGCGAGTCTAAGTTCAATCCAACTTTAGCAAGTAAAGAAAAGGAACATATTGTAAAAGGCAATATAGATGATCACGACAATATGGTTGACATGGTCAATGATTTAGAAGAACACTTTTTACACCGTCTGGACTTATTTGAGACAATGATAAATGATGCCGAGACACTCGTGTATGAGGGGTGTATCAATTTCACCAAATTGTCCACTTTAATTGGATTATAGAATATAAAAGCATTGCATAGGTGGTCAAATTCTAGTTTCATATCTTTTAGAATTTCTAGGAAAGTTTCTACCGGAGGATAATAAATTACCAATTAGTATGTATGAGACTAAGAATACTTTAAACACTTTGAGAATAGAGTATGAGAAAATTCATACTTATAAAAATGATTATATTTTTTATAGGAATGAGTATGAGGACGAGAATTATTACTGGGTTTATAAAGAGTCAAAGTAAAAGAAAGGAATGGAGCCAAAAAACGATAGGAATGGAGTGCCAATGAAGATGTTGTAGTGCATTCTACTAGTATCATGTTTGATGTGTTTATTTAGAAACACAGAGTATGCCAAGAATCTAACATGGCATCATGACACATGAGTCAACTATGGTATGCTTAGTCATCCAACAGATTTACCATAATAGAAGATTTTTTTAAACTGATCATCCCAAATTTAGTGCGGATCTAAGAAATATACATTTCGTTTTATCAACGGATGGAATGAACCCAGATGGTAATATGAGTAGTACGCATAACACTTGGCCTATAATACTTGTCAACTACAATCTCTCTCCAAAAATGTGCACAAAACGGAAGTTCTTAATGTTGTCTTTATTGATTTTAAGTCCTCACCAACTAGGAACAACATTGATGTGTATCACCATTAATCGATGACTTAAAGAACTTGAGGGAAAATAGAATCGAAGTTAGATATACTTATCGAGAAGAGACGTTCACACTCTATGTAATGTTAATATAGACAATTAACGACTTCCCCGCATATGGCATCGTTCTCCAGACGTGTTCGTGATGTCGAAATTGTGATACGGAATTCCAAAAGGCAAGAACAACGAGCAAAGTTTTCGGTTTCGGGCTTAATGGTTTCAATTTTACAAATTGGAGCATTTTTGTACCTCATCAGACTTTGGTAGGAACTTCAACTATCCAAAAATTAAAACTTTTAAATAAATATTTTTGTGGGATTTGTGATATAATTTAGTTTCATTGATATCAAAGGTTGAAATAAATAATTAAAATTTCAAGTTTGAATGTGATGTTGATTATTGATTTAATTGTTTACGTTGATTTACTTATCATTGATATATCTATATGCTTAGGGTGGCACATCTTGCAGTTATGGCATGTTGAAAAACATGAACACAGTAGAGCTTAAAAATGTTAAATCAAAGCCTTTTTTCAAGCAACAAGTTGCGCATGCTATGTATATACATTAATAAAAGATCTTCCATACCTCTTAAGTAGACCGAAAACTTAAGAAATTGCAATGACAGAAATTTATCGGAAGAGCTTGAACTAACTTGTCTTCCTTGCTATTCTCTTTCATAATCGGAATGCGGGTCATCATATGTTTTTTAGCTTTTCCTCTGATGACTTATCCTTCCAACCATAAAAGAAAACTAAGAGCTAATGTTCGAGATGTTAAACAATAACTCTATAGGAGTTTTAGGGTTTCTCTCTTTAAGATACACTCTCTAAATTGCTCAAGTGATCTAAGAAACAATATAAAATAGTTCCCTTTATATAGTGGTTGGATTGGGGTTATTCTTTATCAGATTTGGCTTCAAAATTCGAATCAAACTCAAAATCCATGCTAAAAATGTATGAAATGCATTTTGCTGGAAAAGAAGGGCGCGGTCAACTACACCTTTGTAATGTAGTCGACAGCAGCATCGCAGCCAAGTTGCTAGACACCTTTTTCGTACTTCTCAAACTTATTTGATTCATCCTATTTGAACTGATTTGATAAATCCTATTTTATTTCACCCGGATAATCTTTAGAGTCTCAATTTTAATTCAAATAACCCAATAGAGAAGTTATTTGATTAAAACAGTCATATACAGATAATCCTATACAAACAAAATCTATTTTAAATAATTTAACATGTTTATCTTGAATTAATTCATAAAATTAATTCAACCAATAAATCAACATGAATAGTTAAATCCAATCTAATAAATAATATAATTTATCAATCTATAGGAAAAACATGTCGTTTCGTTACAGGAAATATTATGAGCTAACAAAAACTACCTAATGAATATATATAGATCAAGTTTCTATAATTATAAAATAACATATCTTTGATACGTATATTTTATAATTATCAACTCTCAAGCTATTCCATTAAAAGCTTTAAACTGTACTCTTGAACTATATAAAATTATAAAACTTCAATAAGTTTATAGTCTATGACGTATCATAATATGTAACATCCCATAAGATATTCATAATCGGCTTAAGGATAAATTCTATTTTACTTTATCGATTATTTTTATCTTATGTTCCATTATCTTACTATTGGAATACTTACTATTTATGACCAATAACAAATATATACCATTTTGCTATACATATGTATCTAAATGGTTAAGCACTCTAGTTTCTAATTACATAATAATGCCTGTAAGAGAATGTCATTAACTCTACAAAAGAGCTATGGATTCCATATCTATGAATAAGGAGTTTACGTCAATCAAGAGTCATGTCTCTAACGTACTAATATACATACCATCACCTAATTCAGAATGTCACATTTTGCTACATCAAAAGATACAAGTTAAGAATACAAACTCATTGGTTTATTTCAGGATTAAAATACAACGCATAAAATTATCTAAAGTGAATTTATTTAAACAAGTAGAATTATTAATCTAATCCATTCGTCTTAAGTCCCGATCTAATACATCGTCACTTATGACAATATATCAATGTTTCTACTCGTGGAGTCCAGTTCCGATGACCAAAAAAAGTCATATGCCGTGAGGGACGTAGACAACATAATAATCTTAACATAAATAAAGTGCCCAACTTTATTCTCTTGATTGTAGACCTTCTCATATAGACTATCACCTTTAAGATTTATGTTTTTCGTATAATTTATCCATCATATGTTCGATATTAAAGGTTTAGATTGAAATTCTCAGAATTTTAAATTTTGTTTGCTTATTATATATTCAAGACGGTAACATTTGATATATGAAAATAAATAATAAACTCTTTTTTTATTAAAAGATATATAAACCACAGTTTGCAAAGCCTTTTTAATCTCTTGGTATGAGTTGTTTCCACTTAGCTTTTCTGGTATGTTTTACAATAGGCACCAACAATGTCGAGTATTTGAATATACAACCTTAATTGCCTTTTGCATTGCCTTGTCTTGATCTGTAATTATAGCATTTGGTACACGGCCAGAGACATACTCAAGCCACGCTGTGAACATACGCTCAAGCCAAGGCTTTTATGACTAAGCGGGGATAGTGTTTCCTTAACGGTGAAGATGGTATTTGGTCAGGAATCATTCATGACAAATACTTGAAAGGCAGAACTTTTGACTCAGCAGTTGGGAAAGCTTCTGATTCTCCGTTTTGGAAGGATGTTTAAAAGTCCGAGACATTTAGACCATTTGGTATTGTTTTTAAAATAGGTGAAAATGCTTTTATTTTGAAAAATAAAAATTTTTTAAAAATTATGTTGAGAGTGTTTTTAAAATTTTTGTCTCAAAAATCATACGAAAACATTTCCAAAAATTTTGAGAACAAAACCAAACTGGCCCGTTGTTTCATTCGGTGCTTGCAAGTTGGTGGGAGATGGGACATCAAATTTCAGGCCTACTCCAATTTACTAGAATGCATTGGGTTATTACTTTGTGAATATTCATAGACGATACTTAGGGCTGGATTTCTAGAAAGGTGGAAGAGTGCGTCAGACCAGATGAGGCAAATGTGACCCTCCAAATCCAACTTCCTTCCTAGCCGTTGGAGGATAAGTGGATTTGGACTCCTTCAAGGTGTGGCAAATTTATAGTGAAGACAGCTTATGATATTGCCACTCGGGAGAAGATGCGGGGGAAGCTTTATGCTTAGCCGAGTCTGGAGATGTTTGTGGGGATGCAAAATTCATAGTTGACACAAGTTGCTTTGGTAGGCAGCAGCTTGGGATACTATTATAGTCCGTGGAGTGATCTCTGGGAGGCTTGGAGAGGAGGAAGTTTCTTCTCACTTATTTCTGTTTTGCGGATACACGAAGTCATTGTGGTTTATGTCAAGCTGGAGTAATAGAACGGAGGCCTTGGGTTGTGCTACTCCGAAGGATTTCCTCTCTTGGATCCCGCTTGGCAAGCCATCTTCCCCTCCTCGAGAAGACCTCCTGTTCTTTGCCTCAAGTGCCCAGGAGTTAATATGGGAATCAAGGAATGAACTAGTTCATCAGCTTAAGACTTTCAATGCTTTTGAAGTCTACTGACAAATCTCAATTCAAGCTCAATTGCATCAAAGTACTCTCAGCAAGCCGATAGAGTCCAAGTGTGCTCCAAATGAGTGGCTCCCTCCCCCACCGGGTTGGACCAAGATAAATTCAGATGCGGTATGCGGCTACTCGAAATGGTGACTTTGTAATTGCTTTTTTGGCTAGAGACTACAATGGAAGATCGTTGCAATTGGCTCTCAGCGAGCCCTTCCAATGGACCCTCTAGTCATGGAAGCTCTTTCAACTCGTTTAGGATTGGTGGCTGCTAGGAAGCTGGGGGCTCAGGCTGTTATTTGCTCAAAAATGGAAAGATCATTGCTGCTGACTCTCTTATTGTTGTCAAAAGTCTCTCTAATGCTATTGACCTGTGCCCTTGGCAGCTGTGAAACATTCACAAGGACTGCTGCATCCTCAAGTCTTCCTTTCAAGTTAATGAGTTTACTTGGACTGAAAGAAGTCTTAATTTTGCCTCTAATAACTTCATGAAGTGGTCTAGTTTCTACCATCAATCTGGAGATCACAAGCCTGAAAAGGTCCCCTCCTCTGTTTGGTCGAACAAGAAGGAATGGTCCCCTTTAGTTCCTGATTAAGTTTTCTTGTTTCCTTAGTTTTGTTTCTTTAGTTTTTCAGTTTTTAGTGCTCTTGCCTTATTTTGTTTGGGTTCTGTGGTTTGCTTCTTGTTTTGGTCCTTGCATAGTTCTGGTTTTAAGCCTTTTGGCTCTGAATCTGTGAATGAAAATTCTCATTTAGCAAAAAATAAATAAGTAAATGTTTTAGTATCTTTATTTGATAGCAAACCACATTCAAGCAAAATTGATTGTCCATGGTGTTTACTCCCACAAATGGAGCAAATGGCATTTCATATTTGTTTGCCAAATACGTAGTGTCTAATGTAATATCATCAAACTCCACATATGTCAGCCTGCTTCTTGCATCAGCCCAAAATAAATTCTTAGTTTGAGCATCATCATCAACATCAATCTGTAAAAAAAATAGAATTTTTTGTTTGCATCGTCATGAAGTAATCCTTGATTGCTTTAGCATCTCCAACACCTAGGCGTAATCTCCTGGCTTTGTCTACATAATTCCTGCAATCTTTCTCTAGGAATGGAACTATGTCATAGCCACCTGCTTCAAGTACAAATGACAAAATTGTTGTTAATAGCACATTGGTAACCTGAAATTAAATAAAAAAAAAAAAAAACCCAAAATGAACAAATATGTAAAAGCTGTTCAAATGCGTGGGTATATTTCTAAACAAGTAAACTTTAAAAAAAATAATAATAATGATAAAAAAAGTCATACACAAGTTATAACTCAGTTTTTTCTTGTTTTTCTTTAATAATTTCATCATTAAATAAAGAAAAAAAAAACATTACAAAGAATTTTAACAGACTGCTGAAGAAGATGTCAATATACTATTAAAAATGCTCCAAGGACAAAGACCAATTGCCAAAGCCAAACTTCAAGTTTTGTTCTCTTCTAAATGACAATGAAAATGGGAAAAGGGTCATCTGTTTTCTTTTTCGTGAAACTTCCTCTTTTCCTTTTTTTTCCTATTGCTTCACAAATATATTATTTTGATTTTAAAAAGAGTCCCTTCAAATACCAAAGGAAAAGTGGCTTCTGATTCTTTATTTTTATAATTTGAACGATCAATTCATGGGCCCATAAGATAAAAACTTGGGGTTTAATGAAACACGTGGTCTTTTTTTATTTGTAGGATTAAAATATCTCCGTAATAGACAAATATTTTTTATATGTCTCAATACATATATATAAAGATATTAATGACCATAACAATGATATTATTAGTTTTAATTTATTTTTTAGAATAACTATAATATATGTATTTAAAATTTCAAACAGATTATTATATCATTATATTTAAAAAATCTCTAAAATTAAGTTGTTTGTTGCTTAAATTTAAATTGGTATCTAAAATAAAGATTTTAAAATTCCCTAAAAAAATGAAATTTTTTATCTTCAAGTTAGATTTAACGACAAATTGAAATTAACTTATTGTAATTAAATTAATAATATAGTTTTACTGATAAATTGAAATTAGAGTGTTATAATTAAATTAATGACACGGTATTATTTCATGTGTCTTACTGCTTATAAGTTAATGATACGTAATGATAATGATACGCAATGACATTTATTTCTAAATACTTCAAGTGAATGATATTTTTTTTTTTTTGTAATATGTAATTAAATTAATGATATAGTATTTATTAAGTCTTTTGTGTATCTTATAGGTTATATAATTGTTATATTATTAAGTTAATGATACGTAATGATAATGATATTCAATGATACTCATTTCATTTTTTTAAGGCTTCAAGTGATGATGATAATACATCAATATAATATCTTAATATAAGAAATATACGTATATATTTTTTCTCTAATTTAGTTATTCAAAAAATAAAGAAATTTGTTATAAAAATTTAAATGCATGATAATATTTAGTTAGAGGATATTTTAGGGTTCTGAATATATAAAATTTTTAAAACGAGACATATAAATGATATTTACATAATAAAAATAAATATTAATTCACTCTTTAAAAAATAATGAACAAAAATTATGTAATTTTTACACAAAACTTGCCTTGGTTTTTATATTGACTTGCTAGCAGACGTGGAAAGCGAAGCCGCAAACGGGGTTAGTTTTCCAGAGCCCAATAGCATGGGCGTTTGAACTGGGGTGGTTGAAACTGACATAAAATACCTAAAATGTCCTCAAAACACAAGAAAAAAATTTAGGAAAAAGCGTTGAATGAAGTTTTATCCCTCACAATACAGGTTAATAAATTATGTTTTGGTTCATAAATTTAACTTTTTGACTCTAATCGTATTTTCTTACATCTCAAAATTTTCAATTGTTTTTTCTTTTTAAATTCTTTTTATTTATTTATTTTTATTACTTTCGCAAGCGTTTAGCATTATAGTTTTTGTAATATCTAAAAATTCTTAAATGCATTCGGTAAAATTCAAGTTTTGCCGATGATATTTTACTTTTCTCAGTTTCCCTTGCATTTTATCTTTTATGAGTTATTTTTTAATTATGTATTGGTAAGCAATTTATTTGTTTTTTCCTTGCATTTTATTTTTTAATGAGTTATTTTTTAATTATGTATTTATAAGCAATTTTTCAGTTTATCTTCTATAGCCTTTTTGTTGAGACGGGGTGAACAGCATGAAGCCAGGCATTGAGGAAGGCGGGCAGCATGGGTCAGTTGCCAAAATGCGATCGTGGCTGTATGGCTGTGGCTGTGCTATTTAGGCGGTTTGGGTGGGCGCAGGGTGGAGCTGGGGTGGCTAGCAACAGTGGAGGTGAGGAATTGGAGGGTTTATGTGTTTTGGGGTTTTATAAAATTTGACTCTTATTTATAGTTTAAATGGGTATGGTTGTGGTTTATTCTTGTAGCCCATTTTAAAGGGGCCTTATTACAAATCAATATTTCTCAAATAGTCTTTTTTGGATTAATTTATAATGTGCTTAGGAAGTGCAGTTGGAAGCAATTTTGATTAAAAAACTATAGCATGTGAGAGCTTTACACTATAACAACATTTTCTTCTTACTGTAACACTGTAAATATAAGAGCTTATCACTATTTGTTGCCAAACATCCAGTTAATAGTTCATATTTCTTGTTATCATCAAATTGGTGGACCTAGCTAATTATAGTTCATCTTATATTGTCAATGAATTAGAGCAGACAGGCAACAAATTTATCATTTGAATTCAAATTCTCACCTAAGTTCACTTAACTAACAGCTCATATTTCTTGTCATATGATCAAATTGGTGGACCTAGCTAATTATAGCTCATCTTATATTGTCAATAAATTAGAGCAGAGAGGCAACCAATTTATCATTTGAAATCAAATTCTCACCTAAGTTCACTTAACTGATAATTTGCTTTGTAGTTAATTTAATTGCTAATTCCTATAAATTGTTCACCAAAACTCTGAATCTTGATGGTCAATAAATACATCCATATTAGATAAATTTGTTTTTTCAAAAAGAAAAATTACATTGCATATCACAGAATTAGAACACAAAGACAAATACAAATGGTCCCAAAATACAAAAATCACCAAAATTCCCTATAGATAAATTTTCTTTCATTTCGTTTTCACAAAAGGACATGGAAGTTGGCAAGGTTTGGATTCTGCATACCCAAAAAGAAGATATTAACTGGATTAGACTATTACTATTAGCCGCAGAGTAATATATATGTGTGTGCATAAACACTATTAGTCGCAAAGAATTTTTTTTAAACCTTTAAAAGTCCCTGAACTTTTGATATTGTTACAATTTGGTTCTTGAATTTATTTAATTTGTTAAAATACTCCTTGAACTTTTATTATTGTGATAATTTAGTCCTCGAAGTAATTTAATACGCAAAAATAGTCCCTGGATTGTTTTTAAGAACAAAATCAGTCATATCTGTTGTTACTATTAAAATTTGGATGGAAAATATCACAGCGGCCTTTGTTCTACGGCACTCCTCTTCACAATATTGACCTCTTATCACCCCTTGCTTACCCCTATTTGCAACAAGACCATCTCGTAGTTGCCCCACTAGTTACCTCACCAGACTAGCCACATTGTGGCACTGCGCTATCTTAGTACTATCATGTCGGCCATCACTATTTTAGCCTATTAAATCAATTCAAATACCATGTTGTCACAATGTTAAAATTTTAGGGGTTTTTTTAGCCTTTATTAAATTAATTAAAAAACCAAATTAGTACAATGTTAAAAGTCTAGAAATTATATTAGCCTATTAAATTAATTCAAAAATCAAATTATCACAATATTAAATGTTTAAGAACCTCTAGAGCTATTTACTTCTTTTGTTCATGTTTTCCGCGAAACTCAAAGTCACCAACTTCGGACCTAAAAGAGTGAACTATATATTTATAGATAATGTGTATAACTAAATTGATATTAAATTACCAAACACAGACGACAAAGCATTCGAATTGCTTCCAAAACTACTTCTTTCGGAACATTTTAGCTGTACCTAGTACCTACTCGCATGTGTCATATTCTCAAAATAAGAAGTTAAGCAAGTTGAACTAATATTATATAGAGCAAAAAATTCAAACGGTCCAAAAGTATCGCTACTCAACCCTCCTCATGACGCTATACATACCATCTATATATATAACCCCAAAGATACATCTGTTCTCCTTCATACAAACCAAAGCTACTTCACACACACACACACACACACACACACACACACACACACATATATATATATATATATCTTTCCTTACACATCTACATATCTTTCTCCTGAAATCTTGATATTGATTTTAGACAAAATGGCATTTAATCTCAGTCGCTGCACATTGGCTTTGCTTGCTGCTTTTGCCTTTCTGGCCATCGACGCCACCCTAGCAGCTCGTCATCTCCTGCAAACGACAACCGGGCCCAATTTGCCAAGGCCCAATGTGCCACTAATGCCCACCATACCATCTTTGCCGCAACCCACCCTGCCCATTGGGCCCATTACAATCCCCAATCTGGGCCTCCCACCACTACCGGCTATGACTTCTCTTCCAAATATTCCCATTAATATTCCCTCCATTTTTAAGTCCATCCCATTTTTCTCCCCACCACCATCAAAGTCCAGCCCTTGACGATCGAAGATTTCTGTGCACGCATACTTTATAATTTTGCCTTTTCCATGAGGATATTTATCGGTCTTTGTGATTGTCTACTTGTTCTAAATGGAGTTTGTATGAGTACTCTAGCTATCTATTTTCTACGTGGTAATTTATTATTGTTGTATGCTTGTTACTTATTTGTAAGTTCTATATTATGATTCTCCTATATGAATGAATGAATTAGGCTCCTTATTTATTTCCTGCGTGTGATGACAACAATATATATGCTTGGGACTCTCTCTCTCTCTCTCTCTCTCTCTCTCTCTGTCCTTTTTTGGGAAGGACACAGAGATTGTATATATGCTTGAGATTGTATCTCTCTCTCTCTCTCTCTCTATATATATATATATATATATATATCTGTTCTTTTTTGACCGACAAGGGAGGATAATTGATGTCTTAGGCAACTAGCACATTGGAAGTTGGGACCCATCAAAGACTCAATCTTCCATCGAATCACCACTTAAATTTACTTAAATTACATAACGAAGAGAGTAAAAATACAAGATGACACAAAAGCCAATATCCGTTCAAAATAGCTATGAGAACTGATAATTGTAATAATAACAAAAAAAAAAAAACATGAGGCCAACAAAGCCTAACAAGGACGATAACTAATAACCCAACCGCATCTTGCAAATTATGGGTTGTTTGGCATCTTGATCAGATTTACATTGTCTGTTAATTCCAACCAACAACCAACGTAAAATTCTTAACAGTTATTGTAAAAAATAAAAAGTTACTACAATATAAAGCTAGCTCTCACATGCTATAGTATTAAAATTAACATTTTTACTTCCAATAGCTCTCCCAAACACTCTATAAATCTAACTGCATAGAAACATCAAATGATTTCCCGTTAAAATTCTTGTACAGTACTAATACCTTATGAGAAAAATCTAGACAAGAAAAAAAAGAATACGTGACCATTGCAATTTTTGAAAACGATAGAAAGCAAGACCCAAAGCATCCCTATTAATAAGAGAATAGAAACTCCGGAGTTAATTGCCACCGCTAACACTACGATCAACAAGGCTTTCTATAGCGCATCAAAAACGCTATCATAGGATAGGCATTGCATTTAAACAAACGCTATTACAGCCCATGCAATAAAAAGTCTGTCACTTTCATAATATTTTTTTGGCGCTCTCATAAACTGGGGTTCAAGTTGCATGGGCCATGTTTAATTGCATTTATGACTTGCTATCTTAAACCAGACCAGGTATATATTTTTATTTCTAGAATACTTTTTGATAATATTTTGTTATTTCATATCGTAGCCTATATTTTAAATGCAATCAATAACCTATATTTCGCTAAATGAAGCCAATTACTGACACCGTGGTGCCAGGTAGAATTCCTGTTCTATAGATCAAATCTAATGCTCATTATCGAGTCAAATTTTTGGTCCGCACTAATTTAGAAGCTTTCATGATAATCCTCAATATATGCCATTATCAAGATCTTGATGCTCATAGTGTGTGTTACTATTAGAACAATCACAATTTTTCACAGCCCAAACCTCAAAAGTGAAACATGTGTGAAAGGAGGGAGAGAAATCATATGGAAAAAATTCACCTATAAGAAAAAACTTCCCGAAGAGAAGTCTGGCATTTATTTAAGGAATCTCCATAATCAGTCGTAAATATCCCTCTAGTTAACGAATCTGACAAATAACGCCAATCTGGATCAAATCCACTATAGTTGTGTCGCTCTTAGTCCCAAAGTCCAACAGTTAGTAACTTGATTTCCTTTTAGTTAAACGTGCAAAAAACGAGACCTTTGGCTCGAGATTAAATCCGGGATTGAAATTCCAATCACGGAGGTACAGAACTGAGGGGAGGATCTAGGCGCGAGCTTGAGGTAGTCGGAGCTGCCGGTGGAGGAGGAGTGGCATGAAAGTGGTTCCACGCTTGTTGGAGCCGAACGGTGCCCAGCGGCACCATCCAAGGTCAAAGGCCATGGCCATGAGGGCAAGGACGAGGGCGGAAGTTGGATGGACTTGAGCGTGAAGGCAGTGGTGAGGTTGGGAGGCAACGGCGAAAGAAAACGTTGTTAAGAAAGGGGAGAAGAGAAGGCCATGGAACGTTACATTGAGAACAATGCTAGTTTGGTATACTTGATGACATGTGTAAATTTTTAATTAGATGATGTGGTATAATTTTATCGGGTGAAGACTGAGAAGGAGACAGGATTTAGAGACAGACGATCCTGCGCCCTTTAAGAAAAACCAATTTCTGCAACAAAAAAAAAAAAAAAATATATATATATATATATATATATATTGTTTTCCCGTCAATTGTAAACTTGTGGGCATTTCAAGACTGTTCATTTTATCCATTATTAAATTATTTCAACTATCCCTTTAAACCGGAAACATATGACAAAAACATCCAAATTGATAATCATGTTAATTTTTGAGAAAAATTTACAATATGTGATGTGAACATGGCTCAATATATTTACAAGATCTTCCACTAAGAAGTCTAATCTACGAGAGGTGATATATACCTTTGGTTTACGAACTACATATAAAAACAGAAGTGGGACTTGTAGGGTTTTTTTTTTTTTTTTTTTTTTTTTTAGCCTCATGATCATCATTGTGTAATTTATTATATGATTTGGATAGGGATTTGAATTTCACAATTCAACGGAGTAGTCAAGTGTTGAAGTAAAAGAAACATTTAAGTTGATAATAAACAACAATTTTATATTTTTTTATGCATGTCAGAATGCATCTTTTCAACTTTAACCGTTGTTAATTTATCTTTGCTTTCCTTTCTCCACCTTTTTCCCTTTCTTGGTTTTTTTTTTTTTTTTTTTAACTTTCCCAAAGTTTTTGGCATTAGTTTAAGTAATTTGTAGCATAGTAAATCCAGACTTACATGAAAATTTCTATTTTCTCAATCTTTCCCCCAAATTCTACATGAATTTTTATCTCCTCCCTTGAAACTAGACTATATCAGTTTTCCTTTATTCTAGGCATGCTCAAACCTTTTAATAACTAACTACCATACATTCTAACATTTTCAATGACAACTGAGTAAGTACATATAATATGAGATGATGTTCCATTTGAAGGACCATATTTGACACAAAAGGGACTAAAAAGCTAAGACTAGGCAAGAAAAAATAAATTAAGAACCTCCAATAATTTATTCAGAAGTACAGCTTACTTAGTCCCGATCAAGAACATCTACATTGATATTAGATAATCAAACACAAACAGCAATAAATCATAGGGGATGTGCCATTGTCAGTTCTAACCAAAGTTTTTGGTTGCTATAATGTAAAACTCTCACATTCTACAGTGTCAAGAAACAATAACTAAGTATAAAGCTCTCATATGCTACAATATATTTAACTAAAATTGATAATGGTTTAAACTAATACTTTCAAACACCTATGAATCATTCAAATGACTCCTAAACTACATTCTTTGCTTTCTTTCTTCTTTTTCTTTTTCAAGATTTTAGCTGTACTTTCTTACATGTGTCATGATTTAACAATAAGAAGGTAGGAAAGTTCAACTAACGGGACCATTGTACATTTTCTGCCCAACCAAACATCCTTATTCAAACTCCCACATTACTTTACACCATCTATATATAACCCTCAATCACCAATCTCCACTCCATCACACAACCCAAAAATACTTATCCTCCATATATATCTTTGCTTGTTAAAAAAAAGTGCTTGATTTTTATAGACAATATGGCATCCAACCTCAGTCTCACATTGTTGTTTGCTGCTTTTGACTTTCTGACCGTTCATACCACTCGAGCAACTCGTCATCTTCTTCAAACGTCAACCGGGCCCAATTTGCCATGACCCAACTTGCTACCAATGCCTACCGGGAGGCCCAACTCTGGCTCCACACTCTGCCAACTGGGCCCATTACGATCCCAAATATGGGCCTTCCTCCACTACCCTCTGTCACTTCTCTTCCAAACATTCCCGAATATTCCCAACATTCCAGCCACTTTTCCCTCGATCCCATTTCTCTCCCCACCACCTTCAAAGTCTAGCCCTTAAAGAGACTTTCATTTATACATTTGCATTTGCTATGAGGATATTTATGTCTAATATTTTGTTCAAAATGGAATTTGTATGAGTAGCTATTTTCTTTGTTTCTGATTAAGTTTTTGTTGTGCACCTTCTATTTTTCTGTCGAATGATTATTGTTGTACTCTTAATTATTATATGTATTTGTGAGTGTTTATATAATTATCTTGCGGGTGACGGAGGATTTGGGACATTGCTTGTTCTAGCTATAGTCATGGATTATTCAACTTTTTTACGAGAGTTATTTGACTTCATTATCTTGAATATATTAACTTCTTAAAATCTGTCTCCACTTCACCTCCCTATTGAGGCTTCTAATATTATATTCCAAGCACCCACATTCATCATGACCCACCAGCAGTTCCCTTCACTGAGTCTTCTTTGCTCTTAGAGGTTTTCAGTTTTTATACGGGTAAAAAGCTACCATGTGTATTGGAATGTTTTTCTTTTTTAAGCGAAGAACTCTTTACCTCCACTGTTGCGCTTTTAGTCTTCTTTTTATTTTCTGATCGCCTGGAAGGAACAAACATCTTATTCTGTCTTCAAGTATTATGGTGGACAATTTATGATATCTAGTGAACCTCTAAGTTGGATTCGAACTCATGTCAAGTTTGACCTTCTTTCAAAGAAAAAAGAACAAATGTAATTAGTACGATTTCTAAGAACAAGAAATTCTTTGACTTTTTTCGAAAGAAATGATTATTTGTCTGCTTTCACGTTCCGTGAATAACTAGAATATTGAGGAATATCCAGAAAGACATTTGTCCGCTTGAGATCATTATATATATGCCATTAGGACCTCGTACTTCGATATTTTAAAAAATAAAAATCAATTTTTTATACAAATGAAAAGGAAAAGGGATAGAATGTATGCACAGCGTACCAGCAAATCTACACCAAACAACAGTGTTGTTGATTTCAATCCTGTTTGCATTCATACCTTAATGCTAGATCCACACATATAAATCTTACTTAAGGTGTACAATAATTCAAATTTGATACCCCGGTTCGAAAAGAAAACAAAAACAACAACAAAAAAATAGATTGTCAAACAAAAAAAATAAATTATATTGAGTAAATAAGTCCTAAAAGCTAAAAAAAAAAAGGAAAAAAAGGAAAAAAAGGAAAAATACATTACATGATGTCGTTTTAGCTGAAAAAATAGAGATTTGATTGTCACCTTTTATGTAGATCGGGGACAATTAGAACAAAATTTACCCAAAAATATAATTGTGCCCCATTAAATAATTGGATTATCTTGTCATTCTTCTTTTTTACAAGAAAAACTATAGTATGTCACACTCGATAAAAGTTGAAATATTTAACTGTTTCTCTGATAAAATACAATATATGTCCAACTCTCTCACTGGCCACCTAAGATAAATAATTTAGGCCACAGATGATTTTAGAAACTAGAAAAGGAAACTATCTAAATAATATATATATAAACTAAAGTCAATCATAGACTAATAAAGGTGAAAAAAAAAAAAGCAGGATTAGAAATCTAATATTATATACGAGAAATTCTCAAGTTTATTATACGTATATTATTCAAGAACTATGTTAAACAATATACACATCACGAGAATTATCGTTTAAATCTGATTTTATAATAAATTCTATAAGAGTAAATATTTAAGTGAGAAGCTTAGCGAAGCTCGCCAGATGTGGAGTACGTATGAACAAGAGCCTTTTGCGATTATGAAGGCCTTGCAACATTGGGAGCACTACGTGATCTCTAAAGAGTTTGTCCTGCATGGTGATCGCTAAGCCCTGTGCTTTGTCAATGCCCAAAAAAATGTCAACCAAATGCATGCATGATGGTTTTTGTACCTTCAACGACTCAACCGTGTGGTTAAGCACAAATTTAGGAAGTCCAACAAGGTCGTGAATACTCTTAGCCATAAGGCACGCTTGCTAACTACCTTGAAAGTTGAAATAGTTAGCCTTGAAAGCCTGCAGGATTAGTTTGAAGGTGATGAGGATTTCCAGGATATTTGGCAGAGATGTGCTCGCGGAGGCCGAATCTCTGACTACCATATTAAACATGGCTTTTTGTTGAAGGGAACCCAATTTTGCATTCTTAGCTCTTCCCTTCGAGAACAATTGAATCGATAACTTCATTCTGGTGGCTGCGGGGGAGAGACCACACCACCAAGCTACTTGTTTAGAGATTTTTTTGGCCCTACATCAGGAGAGATATTGGGAGTTTTGTTCAGAGGTGTGCCATATGCCAACAAGAGAATGAACAGGCCCAAAACACTAGATTCTATATGCCCTTACCAATACCGGACAACATTTAGATGGACTTGAGCATTAATTATGTCCTTAGGCTCCCAAAAACACAAAGCAACCTTGACTCAATGATGGTAGCTGTTTGATCATTTCTCAAAGATGGCTCACTTTGTTGCTTATAAGAAGACCGTGGATACAAGTATTTATAAGGTTAAAAATCATGCCATAATCCTAAATAAAGTACGAATTATAAAAAAAAATATGGAGTAAAAATAATATCACTTGAGGTTATACAGTATAAAGAAAATATTTTATAGAAATGTGAAAAATTATACAATATAAAAATTAAGCAGTACAAAATCATGTAGAATGAGAATAATGTAGTATAAGAATTGTATTGATAAAGTAATTCAATGTAAGGAATGACATTGATAAATTACTTAGTACGAATTATATTGTAAATGTAATTGCAGTGTAAGAATTAGACTGTATAAAGTTATACAATATAGGAATTATATTGTGTGAAAGATGTAAATCAGTATGGAAGGTTTTGGGACCTTATAAATGTATAGGAAAGTATACTGGCATGAGAAATATACCAGTAATATAGAAAAAATACAAAGTTGTGTAAACTTACAGTGTAAAAAGCATGTGGGATCCACTAGATGCCATCTTTAAGGTGGAAAATCACCACCTCTTTACCCATGTAGAACTAGTTTTAGCCACCAAAAGGATACAATTTTTAATTGCAATTATCTTTAAGGTGATGACTTAGGAAGGTAAAAGACTTAGTTAGAAAATATCTCTTTCCTTCATCATTTTGCTCCATAAAAAAAAAATAATAATAATACATGCAACCCATTTCTCCCATGCCTGAAACAGACCTTAGTACCCCATATCTTTCTTTATATTTTTCAAAAATACAACCTCCAATCAAGCTTAGAATCAAGTTCAAGTGTTATGAAGCAAGTTTGAACAATTTTGGAGGTAAAAACCTAAGCTTTTTCCTATCAATTTTAGTGTTTTTGCTTGGGTTTTTAGTGGGATTTTTATGGATTTTGTCATGAATATTCACGACGGGGGCTTAAAAGAGTTCCAAGTACCAAAATGAAGGATCAAAATGGATCAAGTGTTTTTGCTTGGACTAGGCATGTAATAAAAACATCATAATATGATTATGTGAAGCATTTTATATATGATAATGATGATGATGATAAATGCTAGAAAACTAGGGTTTTAAGCTTTAAAAGAAAAGTTTAGCAAACTTTTTTTCAAACACAAAGTTTTGATGGTTCCAAAAAATGAAGGTTTTGGTAATCTTAGAAGTCGATTTTATTTTTCGAACAAAACAAAGATTTGTCGAAAACAGTAAATAAACAATATTTATGAACAATGTTTTGTAAAATTCTAATTGAAACACATTGAAAACTTGAGTTCCAAGTTTGACAGATTTGAAAACTAGTCAAAAACCCTACTGAAGAATTGAAATTTGAGAAAAGTTAAAACATAAAAGTTGTATATCTCGTCAAAACTATTATGGTTCATGGTTGGTTTGTGAAAATTCCACATGTATTTTAAGCTATGAGCTTTACGAGTTTTAATCACGAAATTTCAAAATTAGTAAGTGAGGAAAATGTTTTGAAATTGTTTGAGTTTAACCAAGGAGCTTTTGAAAGTTTTAATCCTTATAAAAAAAATTGCATGTTTTGGTATAATGTAGTGATTTTCGATTCCGAGGACAAGATATTAAGATTTTGTTTTCGAGGTCAAAACCATAAAACTGTGTGGAACTGGATTTTTCACCATGTAAGTTGGTTTTCTGCACAGTTATTAGCAGCAAGTAATCTTATGCTTTAAAGTCTTAAAAGAATTTGGAAATTTTCTAAGAAAAACACGTTAAGAACGTAAGCGTCAAGATTTTTGTATTATAGGTCAAAACTGTAAAGTTTTGTTAAAATATATTTTTTTGTTTTTCGCAACATTATGAGTATCTAGGAAATTTGATTAAAACGGGTATACAGAAAATCTTCTAAGACCCGTCAAGGGCAAAACTATCATTTTTTATAAAATGGCTCAAACGGACCCTGAAACATCTAATTTAGAAAAATGCCCCTTAGTGGGAATTTTTTTTGTAACCTGTTACCATCGGTATGGTAAAGTGAAACGAGAAGTTAAATAAAGTTACATGACTTATGAAAAACCCGTTAAGGGTAAAATCGTCATTTTTATAAAACATAACATCTAAAATTGACCTCGAGTCATGCACTTTGACGAAAATATTTAGTATCATGTTAAGTAATGAAACCATCAAGTAAGGTGTGAAATTTGACTAATGAATATTCAAGTTAAGTAATGGAAAAGTAAACCAATGATAACAAGACAAAAGGATTAAAAATGAACATCTAACATTTAAAATATGTTATCGATTAAGTAGGTCGGTAATAAAAAAAAAGTTAGCTAATAATTCAGAGTTTGTTTGAACAGAACACAAAAGCAAACTAATAAAAGGAAATGGATAGAGTGGCAACACTAGAGTGGTAAACAGGCAAGTTTCAAACTGCATGAAGAAAATGATTTTCAAATGTTTTTTGTATATTTGAAGTGTGGTTGTATATGTTATGCATAATGTTTTAAAAGTTCAAGTTATAATTTGCAATACGTTTGCAATTATTATGTTTATTGTTTTAGACATAAAGTTATGCATTCAACATGTCCATTATGACTACAAGATCGGTAATCTAAACTCTTAAGTTAAAGATAAGTAAATGTCGTATTAGCCTCCTTGATATGAGATTTAAAAGTTATGTTAAAGTATGATCTCATTGTTCGATGGTCTTGAGTCTTTTACAAGGGAAGCATTATGTTATGTTACGGTTATAATATCATGATAGATAATATTGTTACGAATACTTAAGCCTATAGGTTCAAGTAAGTAAAGAATGATGATAAAAAATTCATAATTAAACATAAATAAAATCATTTATTATAAAATTGCTTGAAGAAATGTTATATCAAGAAATGTTTATAAAAAGCATTTTATGAAAGGTGTCTTACGAGAATTGTTTCATGAAAGATGTTTTATGAGAAATGTTTTAAAAAAGATGTTTTACGAGAAAAGTTTTAAGAAGGAAGTTTTATAGATGATGTTTTATGTTTTGTGAGATATGTTTAAACTTACTAGCGAAAACTCATTACAAGTTCTTTCATGCTGTAGATAGTTCTACTGAAGACCAATAAGATTGGTTAAAGGACTCGGTGTTGCAATGAGACAGATGCAAAGGTTACGCTATGATACCACTACAAAAGTTTCTATTGTGTTAAGAAAAAGTTTTTGCTATTTAAAAAAAAAAAGTTCTAAGAAAGTAAATATTTAAGAAAATATCTTATAAGAAATGTTTTACGAAAAACATTTTAGAAGATATATTTTATGAAATATTTTGAATAATTACTAAGTCAAGTTTTGCGCTTAAGTTTCAGTTTATGTTGCAACAATAGTCGCAACAGTTTTAAGTATGTTTTTAAGGAAAAAAATTACTCCATATTTACTTACCAGTAACTGATGTTTAAGAATAAGAATTGATTTTAAGCAAGTTAAATAGCTGCTCGAAAAGGTAGGTTGTTACATATAACCTATTTGGAATGGCTAAAAAAGCTGCTTTTAGCTTATTTACTCCAAACGCTGCTATTTGACATGTTTGAATGGATCCAAAAAAGCACATGTGTTTATGCAAAGCTTTTTTACTGACATTTTTTACTTTATATTGAAAAATAACAAATTAAAAATTTCATCCATGTCTTTGAATTACACTACTTATTATACCAATAAGAGCTTTAACTTATTTAATTAAATAAGTTTAAAAGCTCTTTTGAAATCAAAAACACTTATTCATATACTATCCAAACACTAATTTAAAAGTCATAACTTATTCTCTCTTCTTTTATTGCTTAAAAGTAAAAGCACAAGCTATCCCAAACTATTTTTCATGAGATGTGTAAGTCTCCATGTATGTCAAAATAGAATATCACCTAAATATCCCTTATTTCACCCCGAAGTCCAGCACTTCTTATTGCTTCGATTGGCAACTTAGTTAGAACTTGTTACTTCTAATTACTATAGTATAAAACTCTCATATATTATAATATAAAGCAAAAGTTTGCTATGATATGAAGATCTCACATGCTACCGTGTTTTAGTTTTAACTTTTAGTTCTAACTATGTTTCTAAATGCTATATATCAATTTAATTTATATTAGATAACCAAATACAAAAACAAAGCATTCCAATCACTACCATGTACTATTTTGTTTTCAACATTTTAGCTGCACTTACTTATGTGCGTCATATCCTCATAATGGGAAGGTAAAGAAGGTTGACTTAACTCGATATAGAAATTTCGAAGTCCAAAAACATCACCATCTACATATGAATCAAAAAACTAATCTCCATCTTCACACAAACAAAAAGTACTTCATATTATTTCTTCCTTACAAATACATCTTTTTTCTTGAAATCTTGATTTGATTTAGACAAATATGGCATTCAACTTGAGTGGCTTAAACTTGGCCTTGTTTGCTGTTTGTGGCACTCTGAGCATCGATACTAGCTTAATTTGCCAAAGCCCAGCTGGCAACCGACGCGCACCACCCCATCTCTGCATCAGCCCAATTTGTTCAATTCCCAACGGCCCAACCCTGCCACAGCCCAATGGGCCCACAGTCCCAAAGCTGGGCTTGCCACCTCTGTCAGCTGTAACTCCTCTTACAAACACTCCGTCAATTCCCACAATCCCAACTACAATGCCCTCAATCCCATTCCTGTCCCCCCTCACCTTCAACCACTAGTCCTTGAAGTATTTATTCAAGAGCATTCCTTTTAAATTTCATGGATTACAACCCACTATTAATATAATAGGTTAAATCTAAAAAGTACATAATATATATATATATATATATATATATATTAGGCTGGGGCCTATTATTTTGTTAATAGGAGGATTATAACCAATGAGAATGAAAAAGGTTTTTTTTTTGTTCAATATGATGTTCCACCCAATACATTATTTTCTTTTGTCCTTTGATTCATTTTATGTTGAACTAGAAGTTCTCGTATGTTTGCTGTTTTTGACAGAGTGGTCAATATGGTTTTCTGTTTGTCCTGGCCCTCATTTATTCAAGTAAGCAAAGCCATATGTAATATGTTATTTGTTTTTGTTTAGTGGTCTATATGTGTATCTTGGACTCATTTTTATGGTCACTTTCATTCTCATTTCCTTTATATCAGTCAATAATGCAACGATTTCCCTCGGCTGCAAAGAAAACCAAAAAATAAATAAAATAAATAATAAAAGATTTTAAGAGCTCTTTTGAAACATAATTTCGAATTAAAAGTTTGAATTAAAAACACTTTAGCTATTCATTATAGCAAGATTAACCAAGATTTTTTAGCTCAAACCTATATCCTAAACAGGCTCCAAATAGCAAAAAAACAATAGGAGAATGAGAAAAATAACAGATTTTTGAAACTTATTAAAGTGAATGTCGGGTTTTGAATATATTTGTAATAAGTAGCAGAAATACGATGTAAATAATTTATTTACTATGTAAACAAGAAATATTTACATTGTAAACAAATGGGTAAATAGATTATTGACACCATAAATTTATTTATTATGTAAATAAAATTATGAGAAATTAGGTTGCATGGCCTTCTTAATGAATCTTTAAAATAAATGACCATAACTTTTTTAAATTAGACAAATTGTCATTTATCAATGATAAACTCGAGAAGTTTATCAAATAAAAGTTTGTAATTGATAAATGGTTATTTTCCTCGTTTAGAAAAGTTGTGGCTATTTATTTTAAAAGTATTTTTAAAAATACCGTTTACCTTTATATCCAAGAATTATTTACATTATGAATAAAAAGATAACTAAATCATTTACACCATAAATTTTAACATTTATTGCAAATATTTTCAAAACCTGCTATCTACTACAATTAGTTTTAAAACAATGACATTTTGTACACTTAAAAAAAAAAGGGGGGGGGGGGTGGGGTGGGGGAGGAAGGGGGGGAAAGCATAAGGCTGGGGAAAAAACCAAATATGTGGACATTTATGAGGCACTTAACCATACAGTTGAATCAGCAAATATTCAATTGATACGCTTATGCTCGCCGTTCCTCGATCACAATATACACAGCGATCAGATTCAGAATACGCATGCATACAAATATAACCTGACATAAGCGTCAATACAATAATCCATCTTTTTTTTAATATTCCTTCTTTAGTTTAGTGATTCTTTTATATATATATATATAATCCTTTTTTAGTTGAGCTTTATTAATAAGGTGTTTGATATTGTCAATTTCAATCAAAACTTTTAGTTTCTACCATATAAAACTTTTATATATTACAATATCAACAAAAAATTACAATATACAACTCTTGTATTCTAGCCTTTTAAACTAAGATTGATTCAAACCAGATTATTGCTTCCGAACACCCAATAAGGATAACTTAGCCATTTAGAACAAGGAAAGTCTCTATTTGTTCTTGAATCCATAACTAGATCGTAACATAACCATCTAGTTGTTCTTGAACTAAAAGAGGATAGTAAAGAAAACATAGGTAAGGTATTTACAATTATCCCACAAAAAAGAATGCAACTTCACTTTAGTTTTTAATACCACCCTTGACGATTTCTAGTTCTGAGTTTAGTAACCGCGATAGAGATTTCAATTTGCCAAACAAGAGACTTCTGTCTAGAATACAAGTGTTCCCTCTAATGCTTGTTTAGCTTTGACAATATCTTTTAAAAAGCATGAGAGTATGGCAAGAGCCATATTTTTACCACCTAATATCTTTTTAGGATTCTTTTAATGTAGAGCTTTATATTAGTAGTGCATGTTTCTCTGACAATTAAATCTAATCAAAATCACATCAAATATTAAAGAAAAAAATTTATATGCAGAACCAACGGTTAGATCAAACGGCAAAAGAAACGAATACCTATCAAGCGTTCATTTTTTCAAGCTCTACCATAGAACTCTCCATCTTTTCAAAAGAAAATGTTTCAAAATTTTCACAAGTCTCTGGTCCAAAATGCCCAAAATTAGTACATATGATATCCAAGCTCAAACTAGTTTTGCAGGAATAGAAAAACCACAAGGTTCACAAGCGACAAGGTCGATCAGTGAGTCATTTTTTCGGTGGCAAGACGATCTTCACTTTTTATCATGATTGTTCTCCAATTCCCTTCTGAGCTGCAGAGAAAAATCATCATTAACATCATCATCATCCCAATCATCTTCCCATTGCTGGGTCACTTCCTTTCCTTCTTCCTTATCCTCCCATTCTGTCATCGTTGCAAGATCATGAGAGAAATGTGTTTGGGGACTACTTGAACAGAATAACGATTTATATAGTTGATCATATGCATGCATAAGCTTATAATCAAATTATATGCCTAAAAATTTTAATCCCACCATGAACAAAAACAACTAGGAGTGTGTTTATAAACATAGTTGAAACTAATAAGTTGAAATCAAAACACTGTAATATATAAGAGCTTAATACAACACTTTTTCGCTTTATATTGTAACATATAAAAGCTGTACATTGTAACAGTTACAATTAATAAGTTCCAATAATGTTTCAAACCAAGCTTAAAAGCAACAATCTTCAACTGCAAAGCAAAAGCTATTAGTCCCAAGTAAAGGGTTTTTACCACTTGCTTCCCTTGAACTTTGTGTGATTGAAATTATTCCTTCCACATCTTTTATTTTTGTCATTTTAATCACTAATTTTTTAACATAGTACCAAACAACTCTGAATTGAGTGATTCACGCAGAATATAAATAGCAAACTACAAGAGATCAGAGAAACAAAACTGCTAAAACGTCCCAATTATTCCATTCTAAAAGTCAACTCTCATTAATATTTGCGGTTAATTGTTGTAATTTTATTTAGTTAATTTAAAGAATAAATTTCTAAGAAAAAATTTTAAGGATCCAAAGGCAAAAAAAAGCCCTTCAAACAAAAATACAACTTAATCGTATAGGGTTTAATAATTCACTAAAAATATTAACTTTGGATTTCCTAAATCAACGAGCAACGATTCTGTTAATCAAAAAAGAAAATAGAAAAAAGAAAAAAGAAATCAATGAAAGGAAAAATTACAGACCTTCATTGAGTTCAAACTCTTCGAACTCGTCGTCATCTTCAAAGAGATCGATTTTCGCTTCTTCAGTAGCTGCCTTGGGCTCTGTTGCCATGTCTAGATCTTAAATCGATGCCTGATTTTACAAGTATATATAGAGAAGATCGAATCGGGGCATGGATAAGAAAGAAAAAACGATTGAAGTCAAAATTGTCGGAAAAATTGGAAATTTCATATCGTAATCAGAGAGAAGAAGAAGGAAATCAAAATCCTAAACTTACCTGATTGTGGTGACCCTGAAGAGAGAAGAGAATGATGAAGCAACGTGCAAGTGGAGTAATCGGAAAGGAATTTCTAGAGAGAGAGGATTTGAGGGTTCGACTAACGAGAAAGCGAAAATTTAACAAGTGTCCCGTGATTTGTCAAATTAAGCTACAAATCCCTCTATTTTTCATTAATTTCACAAACGGCCTCTGTTTCAACGTGCCTCTTAATTTTTTAAAAGTGAAAACTGCACCCATTGCGTCCTAATTTTTTTAAAAGTGATAACTGCACCCATCCCAGGTATAAAAAATAAAAAATAAATAAAAATAAAAAACTTTCCCTCCATATGCATCTATATATCATAAGGATTGAAAAATTGGCATTCCTATCAATATTTTTATAGATATTTTTGTATATTTAAAGTGCCAATATAAACAAGGATGTCGTATTTTTTCTGTAGAATATCCATAAATTTTCATGAAAATTTCAATAGATATAAATATTTTGATAAAAATATTGATTTTCGTAAAAATTGTAATATAAAATAATAAAATATTTAAAAATTTTATGAAAATATCTGCAAAAATATTGGCAAAAAATATGAATTTTATATTAAATTTTTTAAATTACTTTGAAATAAAATTCAAGTTATTTTTATTCATTTTTTAAATATAGTCCTTCATAAATTCAACTTTTAATTTATTTCATGCACTGAGACATGTAATTCAAAATATCAATTCCAATCTTAAAGTCAGTAACAATTACAACAAGGACTGTCCTTATAATGAACCTGATAGATATGAGATCTTCAACTATGCACCTCTATAGCTTTCAAATGAAGTTCAAAGCTCACGCAATTGGGTTAACTCGCAATTTATTATACATGCATAAGTAGTAGGTAGAGATTAAGAAACATATGCATGATATGTTTGAATTATATAAAAAACTATTCAAACTCTATGTCTTAGTATCAATATTGTTTGAACCAAGAAGATATTCCAAATAACCTTGAACCTTCTAGAAGCCTTTTGCTGTATTGATATTTTTTTATCTTGCATGAAACTATAGATATAAAGTGTTTGTATTGGTTGACTTTTAACTAATTTAATTAATTTGAAATCGTGTAATTAACATTAATCATATTATGATCATTTTTTTATAGTTCATGTTCATCACATACTTAGTAATTATAGTTGAAAAGATCATCTAAACTATGTATTATAAACAATTTTAGCGTTTCTTAAAGTCTCATTTAAAGATAAAGTGGTTTAAGAGGAATTTTCGTACTTTACGCCAATTTTCATTAATATCGATACTTCCATCAAATTTTCATAAAATTTAAATGCCTATATTTCTATCGTATTGATATTTTCGTCCTTGCTATAACATTAGTGAAAAGCTAACATGAAATTAACGTCAAAATGTTAAAACTCTAATTAAAAAATGATTAAAAAAACTTGATAAGTTTAACATGAAGAAAAAACTTAATTAACAAAAAATAATAAATAAAATTTCAAAACAAAAACTTTTGTAAACTTTTGTCTATGAGTTAAAAAAATTATACTCCATCAAAAAGTATTCTTCTTCTTTTTTTGAAACTGTTAAAAATTATCAATCAAAAAGTACCTGTATACGTTGGATCTACAATTAAATTAAATCTGATTAGAATTTGATTAACAAGTACACTTGGATCAATTGGGCTTTGATCACCGTTATTAGGCCTTAAACAGGCTTCAACACTCAAAATTAGTTAGATAATGACCGGTCAAAAATATTGATAAGGAATTCAAACAAGAATCAAACAAACTTAAAATGCTTAAAGAAAATACCACACATGAAATTTATAGTAGTTTACCCAATTGAACTACATCCACTATTGTTGTGATCTCTCACGATACATTGAATGATAGGCATAAACACAATAGTGTTTTCTAGAAATTGCAAAGAAAGCAAAAGTTCTCAAGTGCGTAAAAGTGGAAAATATGTACTCTCAGTAGAAAAATTTCCTCTATAATAGAGTCATTTAGCCTCTTTATTGTGGCAAAACTCATCATGCCAGGTTCATGCGCAAAAAATAGTGGGTTTGTATGGTTACAAATAGCGTGGACACAATTAAACAATCCTTGGCTCCACATTTCGAATTACCCTAACTTGAGTAACCGCCTAATTTATGGGTTGTAACTCTCATTTGGCAGTTATCATTGGCAAATTGATCACTTCTAGACAAATCGAGCACACAGAATACAATGATTGAAGACTTGGCCGTGAGACAATGCAATTAGGATAGGTGGAGTCTGTTTTGGTCGCACGACACAAGCACATCGCACACTGGGTGACTGTTAACATAGTTGGACTCGTGTTGCACTTTACACGACGGGACATTCATACACTTGCTTGCTTTGGCCTTTGATTTCGGCCTATTAAAATAAAATCCTAACAATATTTCTATATGTTTAAAAAAAAGTAAAAATTATATAATCTGTCTATTTTTTAAGGAGTTAATTAATATTTATCTTCGTTATGCAAATATCACTCATATGTCCTTTTTTCAAAATTTCATATATTCAAAAACCTAAAATATCCCTTAACTAAATATTATCGTGTATTTAAATTTTCTTATTTTTTGAATAGTAAAATTAAGGAAAAACTATACACGTATATTTCTTATTTTAACATATTACATTAATGCATTATCCTTATCACTTGAAATCTTAAAAAAAGGGAATGAATGTCATTGAGTATCATTATAATTACGTATCATTAACTTAATGATATAAGAATTATATAACATATAAGATACATAAAAGACTTAATAAATACTATATTATTAATTTAATTATATATCACAAAAAAAAAGAAATATCATTCACTTGAAGTCTTAAGAAATGAATGTCATTGCATATCATTATCATTACGTATCATTAACTTAATGATATATCGATTATATAACTAGTAAATCGATACTTATAAAATCAGGCATCGATTTAAGATCTAGACATGGCAACCGAGCCCAAGGCATCAATTTAACCTAATTTCAATTTATCGTTAAATCCAACTTGTAGATAAAAAATTTTTATCTTTTTAGGGAATTTTAATATCATTATTTTAAATATCAATTTGAATTTAAGCAACAAACACCCTAATTCAAGGGTTTTTTTTAATATAATGATATCATAATCCGTTTGAAATCTTAAATACGTATGCTATAGTTATTCTAAACAATAAATTAAAACTAAGAGTAGCAGTATTATGGTCATTAATGTCTTTATATATATGCATTGGGACATATAAAGAATATTTATGAACTGCAGGTATATTTTAATTCTACAAATAAAAAGGGGTCATATGTCTCATTAACCCCAAAAAAAATTGTATTTCCCGTAAATACTCTCAACGTTTTTTACTGTATCTACATTTCATATTAAATATTAATTAATAATTAAAAAATTACACATATTGTTAGAAATGTCTTTTTCAAAATAATTTTTTGTAAATAGCATATTTTGAAAATATTTGTAACAAAAATCAAATTTATGCTGTAAATAATTTCTTTACTCCTTTATTTATGTGTAAATAATTTTTATTTACACAATAAATGGATTTGTGATATAAATAATGTATTTACCCCCTTTGTTATAATATAAATATTTCTTATTTACATAGCAAATAAGTTATTTACATTCTAAATCTAATATTTACTATAAATATTTACAAAACCTAATATTCACTTCAAAAAGTTAAAAAAAAAAATCCAACATTTTCCTTATTCTCCCTAAAAAATATACAGTTACAAAATTTATGAATAAAACCCTAAACTTCTGAAGAACCCAAATTAAGAATTAATTAACAGATATTACAAAAGACCCAAAATTGAAAATATCTCAAATTTGTGAGTACACCCTCAATAATAAACATTGAAGAAAAAATTAGGAGATTTCCATCCATTTTATATGTGCTCAGAACTTTACCACTTCAAAATATAATGTTCTAATTTTTCCAGCTCAACCAATTTTTCTATTATGATTCCCCAATTAAAATGACCAAATTACCCTATTTTAAATAGTATTTCCTTGAAACCCTGGCGTAGAGTTCCCACAGATTTGATGAAAGAGTTTTTGGTACATTGACCCTTTAAACTTTACACTTTTTGGCAATATAGTCCTTAACCTTTTTTCGTGGCAATTGAGTCATTAAACTTAGCTAAGTGTAACAATTAAGGTCTCTAACCACAGGGTTTATCAAAATTAAAACGGAAAATTATCACATGAGACCCACATGATCTATTTAAAAGTGAACAGGCGAAATTTTGAACACAACAATGACAGAGATATAATATAAACCAACAAAATTATTGAAACATTGTTTCAATGATACAATTTATTTTGCTTTTTCGTCTTTATTTAGGTATATAATTGAACACTTTTTAAGTCTTTTTAGAAGCAAATAACCAGAATAGATCTTCCAAATAGGTTATATGAGTCTCACGCAATCTTTTTCCGTCTCAAATTTTTGGACATTTGTCATTAGGACTTAATTGTCAGAATTTGTTAAGTTTAGGAAGTTAATTGCCACGATAAAAAGTTTGTGCCGCGATAAAAAGTTTGAGGACTACATTGCAAAAAAAATAATAAGTTTAGAGAGCAAATGTGCAAAATTGCAAAGAAGTCGGAGCTCATGGGCCAAAAATGATGCCCCCGAACTTGCACGTTGAAGTTCATGCAGCCGCAAAGACACAAGGAAGAACTCAAAGGCCGTGACTCCAATTTGGAGCCCCCCACGCTGCCACGGCAAGATTTGTTTTCTCAGTGGAGTCTCTAAAAACCCAAGCAAACTCTTACTTGTGCTAGCTGTTAGCATGTGGTGTTCCCAATTATATTCTTGGTTTTAAGAAAAGCTATGAACTAATATCAAACAGCAAAAGCATAGAACAGGAGTAAAATTAACAGGATACTTGTGTCTCCCCTAGAATAAACTGTTAAAATCTTGGGCTGCATGTGTTTTTTAGCTTTAACAACACCTTTTAAAAATATGGCACTGCCACATTTTACCTAAGTAATATAAGAGAAAAGGCTTTGATTTTTATACAATTCTTTTGTCCAAAAGGCCCAAAGTCAGTACATGTAAGTATGAAATTCTCAAAAGAAGGAAAAAAAAATAACACAGGATTGGTAAAATGACAAGGTGGTAGCAGTGAATCATTTTCTGGGTGGGAAGCAAGTCTCACTTCCTGTCATGATTGTTCTCCAGTTCCCTTCTCAGCTGAAGAGAGAAATCATCATTAACATTATCATCATCCCAATCATCTTCCCATTGTTAGGTCACTTTCTTTCCTTCTTCCTTGTCCTCCCATTCTGTCAATGTTATAAAAGTAAAAGAGAGAGAGAGAGAGAGAGTTTTAGGACTATTAGAATAGAATGATTTATATAGGTGGTGACCATGTATGTATAAGCTTATAATGAAACAAATTACATGGCTGAGCATTTTAGAACCCCACAAAGACGGAAACAAGTAAAGCTAGAATCTTCAACTACAAAATGGGGATTTTCATTCCAACAAAGGGTTTTTGGCAGTTGTCTCCTCAAACTTCATGCCACTTTTTTTTTTTTGGGTGAGCCATTTGTTCACTATATTTTTTTAAAAACAGTAGCAATCTCCTTCAATCGTTATTTATTACAAATAGAATTTTGATGCTAATTCGTGAACTAAATTGCCAAAATATCACCACATATAGTTTCAAGGACGGAAGTGTCAGACTATGAGAAATTTAAAGAACAAAGATGCTAAAAAGTTACAACTGTGTCCCTAAAAACTTAAAGCAATGATTGGGGTTAATTGCTACGCTTATGTCAATTTTAGGGACTATAAATTTTCCAAGTAAGAAACTTAGGTTGCGTTTGGCTTGAGCACTTCCTTTACTTAAATAACTCAAAACAAAATTTGGGTTTTATCAATTCTTGAAAAACTCATTTGGTCGCTGAAATTTGCAAAGTATTTGAATCAATTTTTGGGTTCTCTTGATTTATAATCTTGAGTTCTGGTCTCCCCTTCTATTCTTGGGACTCCAATCATAAATCTACAATGGTGAAAATTGACGTGACAGCTGCCTGTCATGTTCATTTTCCCCTTCTTGCATATACCCCTTATTATTACTATTACTTTATTGGAAACATATTATTATTAAAGCCATATACACATATTTGAATTTTTAAAAATCCAATTTTAAACACTTTTACAACCAAACATTAACTCCAATTATAATTTAAATCACAACACTTAAATTAAAAGGATCCAAATCACCATAATTTGAATCTTTTTATTAAACGGACCCTTGAGAATTAAAGTGCCAAAAGAATTCAGGGGACACAAGTGCTAAAAAACCTTTCAAGAAAGGGTGAAATAGGAGGTCAGTACAGAAGCTATCCCTCTTCTCTAAGTCCTTTGCAGAATTTCCCCAGAGAAAAAACCGCTCTCGCTATGAGTCTGAAGCAAATCTCGAGAAAGCAGTTTCGAACACGCTACTTCTGAATCTCTCCTCAACGGCCATGCTTATAAGCTAATGCTCAGTTATTTCTTAATCCGGAAAAGAAATGCCAAACCAGCACTAAACTTGTATTCAAAAAGCAAGTTTTTTCTCAGTACGAACTTCCTCCAACAATAAATGCGTAACATTTTTACACGAGAGTGTCAATCCACAAGAAGTTGAGAGAATCAAACAAGCTAAAAAAAAATTTATTCAGTCCAACATTTAACCCGAAAATTAATTGGGGTTATTTTTTTTTTTTTCTTTTTTGCCAATATAGGGAGTAAATTGCCAAGAAAAAACATTTTTATGTAATCAAAATTCCAAAAAAAAGGGGGACAAATCAGGTTACTTTCTGTAAAGCCCTCCAGCAAATGACGAAAATAAGATTAAAGTAGAGAAATTTACCCTAATTCCTATCTTGAATTATCGTCTTAAACAAATATTCAAAAAGGAAGTAATTTAATTAAAAAAAAAAAGATTAGTTAACTCCGTATATCTGAGAGAAACAATGAACAAAAGTTTAAGGCACAAAAAAAAAAAAATTGAATAAGAAATTACAGACCTTCATTGATTTCAAACTCTTTGAACTCGTCATCATCTTCAAAAGATCGATTTCAGTCTCTTCTGATCCTGCTTTCGGATCTGTTGCCACCATTTAGGCTCAAGTTGTCTTTTCAATATTTGTAGTTAGATTTTAAACTTTTACAACAAAACACTCGTTCAACTCAAAATTTGAGTTCGAATCTCTTAAACCCTTTAATCAAACACCACCATATCATATATTACACTGGATTAAGTTCTGTAAGTAGGGAAATTTTAACCCACAACAATAAAAACAATTCGAATAACTCCATAATTTTTGTTTCCATAACATTCTTATCTCCTTCCCATTGCCATTACTATTGCCATCCTCATAATCTCATTCCCTCACTTCAACCAAGCGTGCTTTTAATGTTTGGAAAAGAATATAAAGAAAGTGAGGGGGGAGAGAGAGGACTCAAACAAGGGAGGAAGAAATAGAAGACAAGCTTGAATTTACCCCACAAATCTTTTGAGTCCCCACTCTGCATGGAAACGAAGCACAGAGCTTTCTTTGAAATTTCCTAGAAACAGTGATCACTATTGTAAGGGAAAAAAAAAAAGTCAAGGAAACAATTAACGATTACATAGAGAAGCCTAAACTCCTGCATGGGAGTCCAATGCAAAACTATGGTAGAAAATATCTCTTCAACAACATAATCTCAGTAGCTCTTTCGCTTTCTTTCTTTTGCTCAATCTTTTCATCTGTCTATTTCATTTGCAGAACAGCCATGGATCACTCTCTAGACTTGCTCTCCTATCAGTTTATGGGACGCTAGTCAACACTATTTTGGTCCCGATTGATATACAAATCCAATATTGAAATATATAAATAAATATATATATATGTTGTCTTTATCTCACATTCATCAAGAAACCTACAAAACAATTTCATCCTCTTTCGCCGAAGGTTCTCATCCAACCATAGCGCGCTCTCGACCTCGTTGTCTTACTGTGTAAACCTTTTTTGTTAGATATTATCAAAGAACTAAAGAATGAAAGTTTTACTCACTACTGAAATGGATAACAAAGAAAAATTATAATGAGAAAAGGGTTGCACCTTGAGCTAACTTATTCAATGTTGATGACCACTGCCGGGAGGATTTTTGGTATGCAGGAAGTATCCAATCCATCTATACCAGAATGTAGACCAATCAAGAAACCGAAGTTGATTTCATTTAGATAGAGCACGTTGTCAAAACACAAAAGTGACTAAATTTAACAGCTTAGGCTTACCACATTCCCACATGAAGAATGCATCGAGAGTAAAGCTCACTCAAGTACATACAAATCGACAGCTTTATCTTCGGGAAGTGTTGATGTGAAGCTCAGGCCAAAATCAATAAGCACCTAATAAGAAGAAATTTCTAATAGTGATGCAAATTTTAAGAAGAATTTAGCTAAAATTAGTACCAAAGAACTATTATAATAACACACCAGCTGATTGGTACGACTTCTAACTAACATGTTTGATGTTGCTAAATCGCCGTGAATGAGGCCACCATCATGCAACTTTGCAATTGCATTACCAATCTGTGACGCAATTTCGTCCAACCGCTCTTCTCGAACGCCATGCAACCAAAGTCGAGGAATATATCTTTTACTGAAGGACCCTCCACATACTCAAGTGTTAAGGCATGCAACATAGGGTCCACAAAATACAGCACAGGCGTATAGACCCCAAGTCTCCGTGCTTTTGTGATGCACCTAGCCTCCTGCACAAACATTAAGTTCGTAGAAAATTAGTTAAAGTAACAAACAATCTGTAAATTATAGGTCGGAACTCCACTTAAAAAAAAAAGGATAATGACTGACTGCATTAAGACGCTTCAGGGTGAGTTTTGAATCCAGAGTCGGATGCCTATACTTCTTCAAGAAGCGTTCTTTAATAATTGACCTCCTTCCCGCAAAAATTGACTCAAAAACTCTCTGAGACAGAAAGCTAAATTCATAAGCAAGCAATAAAAGAAATTAATACAAAAAACTTGTAGTAGCATTGGAAACTGCACAAAAAAGCCAGCCATAATGACTTGCTTTTGGATGTCAATTCACACAATTTCCCAATCAAGTAGACTATTATTTCATATGGTAACTTCACTCACAGCTTCAGCTCCTTGCTTCAGCAGGACAAGGGAGCCATTTACGCCATCACCCTTGATTTTCATAGGGAAAGATCACGTGGTACGAATGACGGTGAGCTTGTGCTTAACCGTAGTTCCCTGTGAGAAAATTATGAGAAAACCGAAAACAGATAAGCCAATTAGAGCAAACCCCAAAATCTAAAACTATGATACTACTATTCAGCTCCAACATCTGCTTCACTCACACACAAATTCACCAGTAATGTTTGCTGCAATCTTGGTTTGTTTATTAGATTAACGGCCTAATTAAGCCTTCATAGATAGATAGTAACAGAGGAAAACTTAATTACTTCTTAGCTCTCCTCTCTGGAGTTCCTGGGCAGAGAGCTTCATAGCCGGGCGTAGTCGCATTGAAACCAAAATCTCTTCGAATTTTTAGAACATGAACGACTCATATAGCGTCATTTTGTCCAAAAAAAAAAAATGAAACGACACTGATAATCTCAAATGTCATACATTCCCACATAATATGATTTGTTTTCGCTCGAAACGATCTATTCTCCATGTGGGTAGACAAATAAATTCCCCTACCTAGCTATCCTCTCTAACAAGAAAAATCCCAGAAAACTTGCTCCATTCCTTTGATGTCCAATTAAAACTAGTTTCCAAAGAAATTCACAAACAAACCAAAACATATCCAAAACGGAAAATTATTCAAGCAATCATACATTAAAAAACAAATACATATATATTTTTTTTCGAAATGCCATTAAGAAAGTGTAATAATTTTAACTAACGGAGCAAATCCACAGTAGTCTTAACATTGGAAGAGAAAAAAAAAAACTCTAAAAAATATCAACTAAAAAAGGAGGAAAAAAAATTTAAGAAACTATTGAAATAATCGCATTGAACTTGAAAATTAAAATCCGAACTTTTCACGCTGTCACTTCCCATTTGTTTCCATTTTTAGTTGCTGAATCAAATTTCATTGGAAAAAAAAAGGACTCGAATTTCAACAAGGAAATTCCGAAATGTTACAATTCCTCGGACTAAAATAATCAGAATAAAGTAGAAAATAAAAATATGAACTTTTTCAAAAAGGAGAAGAAAAGAAATTAAAATGAACAGAAACGAGAAAAGTGAAGTGAAAGAATTTGCTCACAGGAGGAAGGAATCGTCCGGAACACCAGAGAGGAAGTGTAGCCACCACTCCGTGACGGTATGTCTTTGACTATATTAGGGTTTCCAGGTTTCAATTTTCCAAGTCTTTTGACTACCACTTTTATCCAGGTTTGCTTGTATTTTGCTTCAGCGGCACGTTAATTAATTTCATAAATGATCAAAGGTCTAGCACTGTGCGTTTTAAAAGTTTCATTTTAATCTTTTAATTTATTATTTTGTTTTAGTTTTAATCTTTTTATTTATTAGTTGTTAAATATTTAACCAAAAAAAATTTTAATTGTTCCACTTTAGTTGTTAATATATTATAATGTTTTACTTTTAGTTCGTAAAACATTCTAAAAGACTAAAGTAAAACAATATAATAGATAAGAGACTAAAGTGAGATATTTTAAAAGTTTTTTATTAAATATATAATACCTAATTAAGAGGAGACTAAAAGTGAAATAAAATAATAGATTAGATACTAAAGTGAGACTTTTAACATGTCAATAACTAAAATCGAGCTAAGGGTTAACCTCATAGACTATTTGTAAAATTAACAAAAAAAAACCACGTCCCTTCTTTCAAAATAAAATTACATAATTATCCCAAGTGTTTTAAAGAATGCTGATTTAGGCTCTTTTGAAAAAGATAAGTTCAAACCAATATTTAAAATATTTTTGGTTCAAAACATAATAGTTGATAGGAGCTTTAGGCTGTAGTTGATTTTTTTACTTTATTCGGTAAACCATTGCAATTGAAGAGTTCGAACCCAAATGCTAAATATAAAAAAAGTCTTCCCGGCCCGTGTTTTGGTATTTTAAATCAGCCCATTAAAAAACAAAAACAGAAAAGTTCCTTTGTTTGTGAGATACTTAATTGAGGAGTGAATTCATGTGTTTACCCTTACCGAATAGGATGATATATTTTATGCTTGACCTTACATCTACACTCAAAAGCATAGAATTTGCATTCAAATAGTTTTTAATCTGTTTGTCTACTTTTACATCTTGTTTTATCATACAGAAATAGTAGGTTTTAATGCAGATGTCCATAGTTTTTATGATTTTTTACGCGTATTTTCACTTATATCAATAATTTCAACGAGAACAATCAACTAACTATTCTCTCCTTGGGCCCATGATTGAAAGCTAGGCTAGGCTCGGGATGGTGATGTGTTATTCATGATAGCAAAAGCACTGGGCTCATATGGCAGTGACTATTAGGTGTTTGGTATAGTAGTTAAAACCATTTGTTAGAACTTAAACACTACACCATTGGTTTACATTGTAAGTACTGTAGCATGTGAGAGCTTTATACTATAACTTTATGTTGTTCTAATTGAAAAGTTAATTAGAAACCAACTTTGCAAAACTGGCTATACGTACATGCAACAAGATTGAGGTTGTGGTTGCGTGGTAGGTTTGGCAAGGGACTTGGATTCGCAACGGGCTGATGAGCTTATGATATTTGTAGCTCTATCTCCTCTCCTTAAGGTTTGGATTTTCCCTTTTTTCTTTGGTATTCATGATAGCAAAAGCACTGGACTCATATGGCGGTTATGTGTATGCGACAAAGTTGAGCTTGTGGTTGCGTGGCAAGTTTTCTAAGGGAATTTGATTTGTGATGGGCTAATGAGCTTATGACATTTATTGCTTTATCTCCTCACCTTAAGGTTTGGATTTTCCCTTTTTCTTTGGTATTCATGATACCAAAAGCACTAGGCTCATATGGTGGTTATGTGTACATGAGAAGGTTGAGCTTGTGGTTGCATGGCAGGTTTGCTAAGGGAATTAGACTCACAACGGGCTAATGAGCTTATGACATTTACAACTCTATCTCCTCTCCTTAAGGTTTGGATTTTCCCTTTTTTCTCTAGTAGTCATGATAGCAAAAGCACTCGGCTCATATGGTAGTTATGTGTATGCGATAAGGTTGAGCTTGTGGTTGCATGGCAGGTTTGCTAAGGGAATTGGATTCGCGACGGGCCGATGAGCTTATGACATTTGTAGCTCTATCTCTTCTCCTTAAGGTTTGGATCTTTCCTTTTTCTTTTGCATGGGGATCTTGAATGCATAAACTTATCCAAAAAATGAATTCTCTTTGTTTTGTAAGCATTTTAGGGTCTATTTGGTGTCACAACCTGAAAACAGGCGCGATTAAGAGAAAGTTCAAAGAAAACCAACCATGATTGCCTTGTTTGGCAAGGTCAGTCCGAACTACTATTTCAGTTATAAATACTGTAAAGCTCTTACATATTACAGTAAAAATAAAAAATTTGATATAGTGTAAAGCTCTCACATGCTACAGTAAAAAGGTTTCTAATCAATGGTTCTAACCACCATACGAAACACAAGTAAATTAAATCCGTCGAACTACATCGACACGTAAATAATAATTTAAAGTAAAATTTAAAATAAAACATAATCGGCCAAACTTGTCTGGATGCATACTAATAATAATAGATTAAAGTACTGCTTATGTAAGGCTTAAAAGTCCGTAAATAATTTTACACAATCTAAAAACAATTAATACAATAAGACTAATACCGGGACATGTCGTATAGGACATGTGACATAAAACAGTTACAAAATAAATTACCTTTTCCTGCTCAAAATTTCATGAGCATTAAACTCAGTCTCGAACACGACTGGTTCCACAAAATTTGAGGAAAAAGTTTTAAAACTAGTAAAACAGGAGCGAAAGATTCAATAGGATTATTAGTTAAATTATCATATTTAAAACTTGGAAAAACAGATAAAATGATTGTTCACAAATACTTACCAAAATCGAAAGTAAGATTTTACCAAAAACAAACACTTACTTTTTAGAACGCAACTTCTAAAACCTACAAAAATGAATAAAGAAATCTAGTAGATACACTCACCAAAACTGAACATATAAATTATCGTAATTTATAACAATTGAATACTTAGGTAAAGCCTAATAAATACCACTAAAGTGGCCCATACAAGTTTTTAAGACCTGCCCTTTAGGACGTTCTCGACATGACCTAATTTTTAAATGCTTCGAAAAAAAAAAAACTCAATTATCCTGTAAAAGTCTCACAAGGAATTCTCAACTTGATGAATCTTAAACCAAATATTGTTTGAAAACTATCTAAAAATATAATAGAGCTCGGCAACCTTAGCCCGAGATCAGAGTGCCTTAGAGCAATCTCAGTCTGAAGTTTGACTTTATTTTCGCAATTATTTTTGAAATATTTTTTTCAAATACTTTTAAAATACTAAAATTTCAATTCTTTAAATACACAAATTTATTTAAAATCGAATAACTCCAAAATTATATATTTTTTCAAAATAGCTTGGAAATAAATTATTATAATTCTTAAATTCATTTAATTATAAACTTTTTTTGGGCCAAATAAATTTTTAAAGATGGCTACAAAATAAGGGATAGAAAAATAATCTACCTCGGCATACATACGACATTAGCTCCATGCTGGAATCCAATGTGCGCTCTATATCATTAAAACCTTAAAACGCATTTAAAGTTAAAGATGACACTCAAACAAATATCATCATGTTGATTTAACCATTAGTATGTCATTTTCTGTAAATAAATTATAGGATGCAAAGACAATATTTTTCAAGATTTTAAAAGACAAAAAAATGGGGTTTTTAAAAACATTTCAAAGACTTAAAACAATGAAAACCAAACCGGCATGAGTCAAGAACCCGACGGACTTAGAGGAAGGTGGCAGCCACCACTGGTTGACACCCCGATCAACAAGCCTCCAAAGAGGAGGTTGCCTGCCCCTTTTGCCGAGTTGGGCAAAGTCTAGCTCCTCCCTTCCATGGTCAGGCTCAAGTTTTCTCAAATTTTCATGCCAAATCAATTCTAATTGCACCAAACTTGTTCAAATATACTAGAAAATCATGCATGAATATCAAGAAAAGTCCCACGCCCCCCCCCCCCCCAAATAATAATAATAATAACATCAAATTTAATTGAAAAATTCAACATGCATGGTCAAAATTACATAACCCATGTTCAAACAATCATGCATGCTTAGATATTTTCAAAACTCATATCATGCCATGAAAATAAAATAGAATTAAACCATAAATTTTAAGAAACGAGAAAAAGAGAGCAAAAGAAATTATGTGATATGTGTTTGGGGGGACATGAACGAAACTTAAAGGGGTGCCAAATGACATTTTGGTAATTAAATGTAGGGGTAAATAGCTCAGTTGGTTCTAACATTTTTAAAAAGTTGTAATTTGGTCCCCAACCCTTTTTTAATTTAATTAGGTCTAACCTTTTAAAAAGGGTTGAATTTAGTCCTTAGCCGTTAAGTTTAACGGTTATAACTTGCTGAATATCATTTTTAATTGAAAATACTAAATTACCCTTCAAGTAATTGATACGTTAAAAAATTAAGATTAATTCACACTCATTTATTTAAAAACAGTAAATCATAGCCATTGGTTTAATTTTTACCCAAAAATATTCAAAATTAGAAAAAAAAATAAAAAATAAAAAAGGGAAAAAAAATCCAAACCCAAATCCTCTCATGTTGCCCACTGCCTGACCCTTCATCTACGCCCAACACCGTCACAGCCCCTCCCCATCGCCCCATCTCCGTCGCACCAAGCCCGTCATAGATTCTACCTCTAGGAGCCCCGTTGGAACCCACCCAGTCACGACCCACCCCCGTCATACATAACCCTGTCGCGACCTACCCCCTGCAACTCAGCCTTTGTCGATGGATGTGGGTGCATGTTGTGCCCAATTAAGAGAGAGAGCTGCGAAGGATGTGGGTTGGCGACCGGTGGGGGATGCCGGGGTTGGGGGTGGGGAACATGGGTGGAGCAAAGAAGAATTTTTTTTAGTTTAGAACTGATTGTAATGTTTTAATTTTAATTTTTCTAAAACACATTAGACATTTACCAAAATACCCTTATTAAAGTGGTCAAAAAATTTTTTAATGGTCAAACGTAACGACTGAGGACTAAACTGCACCTTTTTTAAAAGGTTATATATAGTTAAATAAAAAAGTTAAAGACCTAATTGCAACTTTTTAAAAAGGTTTGAGACCAACCGAGTTATTTACCCTAAATGTAAATGGCTTCAAAATGACAATGAAGTTAAAAAATATGCAGCATAATTTAATATTAAATTGATAGTTTAATTAAACTTGACACACTAAACAAATTACATTAACACAATTAATTATATTTCAAGTTTTCGGGCTTGAATGGTGTGGATTTGAATCTTTGGATTTTAGAGGAAAGATTTGAAAAGTGCATTTGTAAAATTGAAGAAAGGCGGGCCAAATTCTCATAAGAAAGTTGCGGAAATAACACCTAAAAAAAAAAAATAATAATAAGAACTCCCACGGGATGGGGCAGGCTTTTGCACTTTTTATGGTCGTACATCCTTGTTTTCTGAACATATAAAACCCTAGCCCTATCAGATTCTCCTCATGTCTCTGTCATGCCACCTTCAACTGCTAGAACCTTCCAGTCTCTCTCTCTCTCTAATAGAGTTGGGTTTTCCTAATTATCAACCATTGCCATAATCCTCTCCAACCATTTCTAAATCAGTCCACCACATAAACCCTAATCCCCAATCCCCGAATTCTCTGATCTTCGAAAAAAGAACTTCTTTTTACCCAAATGGTTCGCTCCAATGGCGTCAGGCTCCTCCATTGCCTCACTCGTCGTTCTTCCCGCGAATCTCGGAACCACTTTGTATTCTTTCTTCGTTTCCCTGAATTTGATTTGATTTGTTTAAGCATTTCGGATTCGTGATCAAAGTCTTTACTTTTATTTTTCAAGTTTTGAATTTGATTGCTTTCATTAATTTTTTGTTTTTGGGTGAATTTTAGGTGTATGAGACGGTGTTTCGAGGCGGTTCTAGAAGATTCCATTCCGGAGGTTACAGCCCGTTTAGAGTTCTTGTAAATTACGCTTCCAATAATGGTGCATAAATTTAAATTCTCTGTTAGTTTTTCAATAATCTTCTTGTTTTTTATTGCTCTGGAATTTGTGAAAAAGAAGAAATTTTCATTTTGTGTAGTAAAGATATAGGGAGAAATTGCTACAGAGTGAAGTTAGTAAAATAACCTAATTCATTTTTACACTCGCGCATGGTCGTTTCGAAATCACCCTGGTCATTCCAAGGTCATTTTGCAAATTAAAATTTTTGAAAATTTAATTCTGTTAATAATACTTTTTAATTAGTATATTGTTATAAACAGCTCGAGATATAGCACAATGTATATATAACTTCTAGCTTGAGATTCTAGACTTCGAATACAAAGTTAGAGAAAATTTGATCAGTGAATTCTAAAGAAAGAAGGCCTGCAACTTTGCTCAAGACTTCAAACTTAAAAAAACAGTTCAAAAGGAAAAACATCAAACAAAGAAGGAATTAAGGATCTTTTCTGCCAACTATATGGCTCTCAGGATACCCTTACCCTAAACACAAGTGACTATAAAGGTCTTATAGCCAGAAATCTGACAAAAGTTTAGATTTTCTGGAAATTTAAAAAACTGATAAGAAACCAAAAAAAAAAAAAAAAAAAACACGAAAAGTTTCAAAACAATGAAGTGCCATAATAGTGGGAAATATGCCCACATTAAAAATATTGCATGTTAGCTAAAAAATTAAAAGGTTTAGAGATAGACAAAAAGACTGAACAATAGATAGAAAATTTATTGATTGATTCTGAAGTCTGGTGAGAATGGACCTTGGATTAAGCCATTAAATTCTTTGCCAACTTTGTCTTCTTAAAGGAAGACCTGCTAGGAATATTTCCCGGAAAAACGGCCAGGTGTCAAATTGCCTCCTATAATTCCTTCAAATTTACTATGATTAAAATTGGAGTGCTAGGGAGGATTTTGGTGTACTCTGCAATATTTGCGCTTGGGGAGAAGTTTTACTGAGCAAAAAGGAGTTGCAGAAAGAAAATTCAAAAGACATCAAAAGACAAATAACGCAGCTTCTCAAACCAACTCTAAAAATATTTTTTTATTTTTTTATTTTTTTTTAATTTTTTTTAACGTCGTTACCACATACACTACTTGTATCGTGTTATGTGCAAAACACTTTCTGAACTTGCAAAAGCAATACCAAGCAACAGTAAGTCAGAAAATCCAACCACTTATTCCCCCATCCCTATGCATCTTTCCGCTTTCCCCAATATTTAAACTAAAAGTTAGAAAATTAAATAAACAGAATAAAAATGTAAACTAACATCCTAATATTTTTATGTGTAGCACTTATTTTTTGGCTGCACATATTTTTATATAGGAAACAAGGATGTGAGTTTTTCTTTATCTTATCAACTCTTACTTTATCTTTTTTTTTTTTTTTTGACAGTTTATCAGAAAAATTGGTCCTTGTTGGGAGCTTTAAATGCCAAGCTTGGTGCAGCAAGGTCAATTCACGCCAGTGGTATTGAGAATCGTATATGTATCCATTTGGATTGTTCGAATATTATCTTCATATTTTTCCTAAAAAGTTTCTCAAACTCTCTCATCATGATATGCAACTAGGGTGAACTCTTTTTTTCAGTTGGAGATTGAAAAAGAGAATCATTCTTGTGAGAAACTTCTCTTAGTTATTATGTATAAAAAAAAAAAAAAAATAGAGAATAGTTGGTAGTAACTATGATATGTATTAGTTGATGATTTGTGTATTATTGTACAGTTCTTTGTTTTTGCTTCATTTCTTCTTGAATGTTAACATAACTATGGTGCTACTGTTGTTTTTTGCCTTTTTTTGTTAGCTTCCATGTCTGCAAGAGATTTCTATGATGTACTTGGTGTGAGCAAAAATGCAAGTGCATCTGAAATAAAGAAAGCTTATTATGGGGTAGGTTTTACCTCGTTGCTTTATCATAATTTACATGCTAAGTTACCAAAGCAAGTTGTAGAGCTAGTTCTGGCCTGTAACTTTTGCAGCTCATGAGTCATGACGACCTAAGATGTGCTTTTATTGATGAAAAGGTGTCCATCAGAGTCAGAGATGTATATCACCTGAAATTGGATTTTTTACCATGGATATTTTCTACTTTAAGGTTAAGAAGAGTGATATGTTTAATGTTTATGTCAATAGTTTCAATAGGAGGAATAATTTTTTGCATTTACGATTTTTACTGGAATTCATGGCACCTAACATCTAGTGTCTTACTTATATGACATGCTAAAGTTGCGTAATTGTTCTTATACTTTCATCAATTTTTGTTTCTTATCTTATAAGAATAAAAGAGAAGAACAGATTCATATACTGCATTACTTACAATCATAGATTAAAATATCAATATCAACGGAAATATCGGCACTTAAATTTTACGGAACTATCGATAGAAATATCGATATTGGTGGAAATTAATGTAAAATACAGAAAGTCATCTTAAACCGTTATATTTTTAAATGAGACTTTAAAAAACTCTAAAATTGTTAATAATACATAATTTAAATAAACTTTTGAACTAAATTACTAAGTATGTGATGAACATGAATGGTGAAAAGTGATCATGATATGATAAATGATAATTATACAATCTTAAATTGAGTAAATTAGTTAAAAGTCAACTAATATAAATACTTTACATCTATAGTTTCATACAAGATAACAAAATATTAATACCAAAAAGAGCTTCTAGGAGGTGCTAGGAGCTTCTTGTAAAAAGAATAAAGCTAGTAAAGTTGCAGAGAAAGAAGAAATAATATGAATGAAGCTTTATCTAAAGAAATTAGAAGTTTATTGTGATTGTAGACTCTTAAGATTGGAGTTGATATTTTAAATCACATGTCCTAGCGTACGGAATAAATTAAAAAATTAGATTTATAGCGATGAAAAGTAAATTTATAAAAGATTATATTAAAAGGTGAATAAAAATAATGAATTTTATATTTCAATGTAATTTAAAAAATTATATATAAAGTTTAGATATTTAGCCAATTTTTTGCCGATATTTCCACAGAAAAATTTTACATTATAATTTTTACAGAAATAGATATTTTTACAGAAATAGATATTTACGGAATAAATTGAAAAATTAGATTTATAGTGTTTAAAAGTAAATTTATAAAATACTATATTAAAAGGTGAATAAATCTAACGAATTTTATATTTCAAAGTAATTTAAAAAATTACATATAAAGTTTCGATATTTTGCCAATTTTTTGTTGATATTTCCACAGAAATTTTTGTAAAATTTTTTAGATAGTTTGTCATTTTACATTACGATTTTTACGGAAATATCTATTTCCATCAAAGTATCGATATGTGCAGAAATTCCTACAGAATTGTGTATATTTTGCGGAAAAGATATGACACCCATGTTTTCATATTGGCTCTTCGAAAATAATGAAATATCGGGGGAAATGTTGATTTTTCAATCCTTGCTTACAATGTGACCAATCCTTCAAAAAAAATCTCACTTTTTCTTTTTTTCTCTCAGTCTCTGAGCTTGTTTTTATTTCATTATTTGATATTTGACTGTTACATTTCAGCTTGCGAAGAAACTCCATCCAGATACAAATAAAGATGATCCTGAGGCTGAAAAGAAGTTCCAAGAAGTTCAAAAGGCGTACGAGGTTGTATTTGTTTCTTTGTTTCCACAAGTTATTAGATATCTTGCTATCATGTGCTAACATTGCCTGCTTATTATGTTGTTTTCCTTTTTGTAGGTTTTGAAAGATGAGGACAAGCGCCGACAATATGATGAGGTGTTACAAATAACTATACCTGTAGTTATTTTCTTGCTATCTGCTGATTTTTGTGTGTGTAGATTACCTTTTTGCTAAAATGCTTTTATTTAGTTGAATCTTGTCGTAGATGGTAGTGTAGGCGGCTAGTTTTTCCCACATTCTGTGTGAATGGTTGTTTCAAGTTAAGATACTGCTGTTGGAAAGTGAACTTCTATGTAGTGCACGCCCTGGTTTACATCCTTTCTTTCATTGATCTAAGAGCCGCTCTTCGCTTTACAAATATCTTTTACATCGATGATTGTTCTTTCTATGTTAATTCACTATTCTGCTGCAATATTTTGTTGGTGGTTTTAACTGTTGCTTGAATTTGCAATGAAAGATCGAGCTTATTTCTTAAAGGGCATTCCTGAACGAGTTTTCAGTAGAGGGCTTTAGCCATGGGCTAGTGTGGTCCATGTGTTGGGAGGGGATTGCTAATCCTCGTCTATGCTGCTGTGTTGTTAGCTACCCCTTTTAACCTGGCCACTGCTCTTTTCTGGGTAGCCAGGGAGGGATCTAAAATAGCTTATCTTCATTCTTTGTTTAGCTCTAGCAATGTGCTTTACATGTCTATTCCAACACTAAATTGCTAGTATAATGCTTTTTCCGTTTAGAGCCTAGTATCCTGAAGTCCTGAACCTGGCTGTTGTCCCAATTTTGTGCATAATTATTTATATTTCAATTGATCATTTGAATTGCTTCAAAACGAGGATGTGTTATTATGCTTCAACTCTGTATTTATGCTTCAACTTTGTATTTGTGCTCTCACGTACAGTAGACTAAATAGGATCTTGTAGCGATGCAATGTTATGTGTCAGATTCTATGGGTAGTTGTATAATTATAGGTAGAGACTTCATACATGAAAACGACTCAATTAGTTTTTCAATTATTATACTTCAGTTAGTGTATGGATTATATGTAAATTACATACAATACACTATGCTCTTATCCATGTTTTAATTTCTAGCAAGGAGCATGCCAACATTTGTCTCTGAAACATTAATGTTCTTTCCTGTCAATTTGGTTACAAGTGCTGTCATTAACATTTCCAATGTTTCAGGTTGGCCATGCTGCATTTGAAGAGCACGAAGGCAATGGCTTCCCCAACGATTTTAGGAATCCATTCGCCGATATCTTCAGCGGAGATGTAATCTTTACTTCCTGATTAGTTTTCAGTAAGGTTTTAGGCTTAGTTTGGGATTGCTTCTAGAACTCCTAAAAGCACTTTGCCCTAAAAAAGATGCAGCTATAGCGTTTGGTAAAAGTTTACAAATGCATTTTGCATAAAAACCAATGCATTTTTTAAGTGAGAAGCTAGAAATTGTAGCTTTTAGAATTTGTTTTTGCTTTTGCTTTAAGCAAAAGTGGGTGCTTCTCTTAAAAGCGCATCAATCCCAAAATGGGCCTTAGTTTTTTATTTTTTATTTTTTTATTGATTTGAATTGAAAGGATGTGATTTGAACATAGGATGACATGGTTGTAGATCTGAAAACATAACTGGTTTAGATCTACCTGGACACAGATTAAATTAGATGCATCCATATTGCATTCCAATGGATCCTATAGACATGATTATAGCTTCTGTTGGGTCATGTGAAAATGATGCTCAATTTGACATGTTTGTGACCTTCATGTTAGTTTCCTTATCTCCACACACATGTATCATGTTTTATGTTTTCTTGGTTAACTTTAAGCTTTTTTTTCAATGATTCTTTTATTCTAATTTGTCTATATTGACTTTATGCTTCTTCCTTTTGTTACTAGTTAACGCATGCTTGGTGTAAGACGTAAGCACATGTATATTTGAGAAATTTGTTAAGTGCCCCAGGTTATTAAGTTCCTCGGTAGACAGTCTGTATCATGATCATGCAATTTGTTTGCTCTAAAATATCTTTTCTAAAATGGACTGATGTGCTTTCAGTACGTTATTTGTTATTTCCATATTTTATCCTTTCAAGGGTGTATTGGTTTAATTGACTTTTAAATGCAAACTTTTGTGCATTTTGCAGATCTTCAACATTTTCCGTCAGAGTCTTGGCGGTTCAGATATCAAGGTTTTTGCCCTTCTCATTTATGAAATGATGTTGATGTGCATTTGTTGTTTTAGAATTGGTAGTTTGATGTTCATTTTATTTCCTACGATGTGTAGGTTGCCCTTGAACTATCCTTCATGGAAGCTGTTCAGGGTTGTAGTAAAACTGTGACATTTCAAGCTGAAGTGCCCTGTGAAGCTTGTGGTATGCTCATTCATTTCTCTTGCTCCCTTTTTTCACTGATTCGCAGCTCCTTTCTTCCTTTTTTTTTTTTTTCCCTTCAAGTAATTAGTTGTTTATGCCTCTCTTGGCTGCTTGATATTGCAAAGTTGAAACTTGAACGAGTTTGTTTCCTCCTGTGGGGTTGTTCCTCCAAACTTTGCATCTATATTGGCTGTGATTTTGTTGTTCGCTTATGAAAGTAAGAAAGGGAAAGTGTCGTGGGTCTGTATGGTGCATGCTGTATGTTGGGTTTTGTGGATGAAAAGGATTCTGATGATTTTTAAGAGGTTGTTAGATCAGTAAGAATTAGTCTTGTTGGGGAAGTAAAATATGTGGCAGCATTGAAGTTTTCTTCCTCTAAAGAACTCAAGGATACCCCTTCCCTATTGTTAATTCGAGTTGAAAGGATTATATTTGGCAATGTTTTGATGCTAGTGTTACAGTGTGTTACTAAGATTGTTTATTTCCATTTTCTGTTCTGGATTTTTTTTTTTTTTTTTTTTTTTGTGATTTTTGCTTTTGAATAGTATTCATCATCATGTTTGTATCTTGCATTTTTTTTTTTCCATTTTACTTTGTACCTTTCAGTTTCCCATGAGAACTCACGTCTTAATTTCTTCTATTTCTGTCCCCCCAATTCAGGCGGGAGTGGTGTGCCTCCTGGAACGAGACCAGAATCATGTAAGCGCTGTAGAGGTTCTGGCATGGTTAGTTCTCTGAGAAATAATTTCACGGGTTGAATGACTGATAAAAATCGATAGACCTTGATCAACTCATGTTTTCGATAAAAATCGATAGACCTTGATCAACTCATGTTTTCCTTTATCCAGACATTCGTGCAAACTGGGCCGTTTAGGATGCAGACTACTTGTTCTCAATGTAACGGAACTGGAAAAACCTTTACGGTATGGTTCAATTCCTTACCATGACAATTGGTTATATGAGTTTTGAAGGTTGACTTTTATTATTTGCTTTGCATACCATGTAGTTGAAGTGTTGTACATGCCAATTGTAACATCCCTTGTATCTTTATCAGAAATTCAAGTTTAGTTCCCAATTCTTCTAAAGGCTAAGCTTATGGTAGGCAAGTCAACAATAGCCTTTTCTTTTTCCCCTTAGACAACCGCTTAACTTGTTAGCCTGGACAATTTTGGAGGTAGACATGCATCGTTTTCATGTTTTCTGTTTTTTCTCTGTGTTAGCTGCTGTGAGGAAACCTGTCTTTAGTTTCTATAAGATGCGGCAGACCTATGTTCATTACAGTTGTTTTACCATAAAAATATTTTAAATATTGCTTTTTATACTTCCTCCAGACTCTTGACATGTGTAAATTGACTGAATGATATGTTTATTTCTCAGAAACTTTGCAATTCATGTAATGGACAGCGAGTAAAGAGTGGAAAGAAAGTGGTCAAGTTGGATATCTTGCCAGGTATACTTCTGTTCCAAGTTTGAGGTATTTGGATGGAAATGCATTAGTTTCGAACGTGTTTCCTGTTTGCTATGTAACTCATTATACTGTTGTATTCTTATGCATTCAAGCGTGGATGATATAGTTGCCTGTTTTGATATACAAAACATTATCGTATATCATTCTTAATCTATGAAAGAGTATATTCATGTTTGACTATTCCCCTCCAAAAGATTGGGGAAAACGGCAAAAATGAGGAGGAAAAGCTGTGTTTTCAGACATGATTTGATGGAACTTTTTTTAGTCACAAGACGTTATATCAGTTTTTCAGATTTTCAAATGTTGAGAGCTAACAATCAAAGAATTCTTTCTTTTGTAAAACTACTATATCCTAGTTTCCTTACTAATTGGTGCTTGAATCTTCTATATCTGCCATTTGCAGGCGTAGACAATAACGAAACTATCAAGGTGTACGGTAGTGGTGGGGCAGATCCTGACGGCAATCATCCCGGTGACCTTTATGTTACCATTAGGGTACATTACTCAGATCCCTTATTTTATCACCGTTTTAGCATATTGCTTATTACTTTCTTCCTGCAGGTGTCTAATTTTTTAATCTGATTACGGTTACCCTTAAATACTTGGCGTTCCTTTCTTTGTTCCTTGATTGCAGGTTAGAGAGGACCCTGTTTTCTGTAGAGAAGGTGCCGACATCCATGTTGATGCTGCTTTGAGTATCTCACAGGTAACATTTATATATCATTTTATTTATTAGCTTATTTATTTTTTGCTTTAGTTTTATGGCAAAAATTTATAATAATTTTTGTAGCATTTCACATCCCTATTCTTACTGTTCTCTTAGTTATTCACCAGGTTCAATAAGTATTTTCTTGTTGTGTTTCAACTTCTTATCCTTGGGTAATTTCTCTTTAGATTATGAGGCTTATAACGTTGTCTGTCTGCAGGCAATATTAGGGGGCACCATTCAAGTCCCAACTCTTGCAGGAGATGTTGTTCTGAAGGTTTGTATAACAATCCACGTTGATAAATTTCTTGCCATCGTACTATCTTCCATTTCATGGTGATGGTATGTGGCTTTTGTAATTGCAGGTCCGCCCTGGCACCCAACCTGGTCAGAAGGTAGTTCTTAAGAAGAAAGGTAAGGAACTACAGCTATCTTGATGCCAGAATCTGATTTTATTTTATTTTATTTTATTTTGGTCAATAGCTTTTAGATCTATAGGGTTGGCTTTTCCATCTATGGGAGGAGGAAGCCATACTTCTCATTTGTTTGAGTAGATTTGTGTGATAATTTTAATTTTATAGCTATAAAAATTGTTCCTGCCTCTATAAATAGGGGATTAGTCTTCATTGACATTCCCACTGTGCTCAAAACTTATTATGCTTTTATTATTTCAAAATTAAATACCTTCTAGATGTGCCGTCTGATTATGTCAGTGTTTTATTTCTTTGTTTCACTTGAGTGAACTTCCTTGCTAGTTGGATAGTCTTCAAATGTACTTTATTCATTTTTATTTTTTGAGAGGTTTTTTTACTGTGCATGAATCGTCGATGTCATTATGCTACGCCAGGACTGCCCAAAATCTCTGTTAACTAACACCATACATGGCCAGTTATTTCTGTCCATTTTGTAAGGGAAATGGGTCATTGTGCTGGCATAATGGAGATTTATTTCTTCTATTTTTCGGTTCCTTTTTGACTCGATCTGTAATGTCGTTGGTGATTGAAATGCTCACATTCAATTTGCGTGTTTGTTCTGATTGACTTTTCCTTTTAACCGTCGTGTTTCACAGGGATCAAGACGAGGAATTCTTACTCGTTTGGCGACCAATATGTGCACTTCAATGTCAGCATCCCAACGTAAGTTTCTTGTCCTTAGTCACATTGATAGTGGCAGAGCCCTTTCTCCGGCCACTTTTGAAAACCGACTGTTGCATCGATCTTTGTGGCTCCTAATGTTATCATTTCTTAGCGTGTACCCTTTCTAGGTGGCAGTTGGTTGACAATAGACTATTTTTCATGCAGGAATCTGACCCAAAGACAACGCGAACTAATCGAAGAGTTTGCCAAAGAAGAGCAGGGGGAATTTGACAAGCATGCTGCTGCGGGATCATCTGCCTGAGAGGAAAATAGGAGGCAGATTCTCTCTCTGTTATTTTATCCAAACAATAGGCGATGCTTAGCACAGACAAAAAAGATGAGGCATAATATTCATAGTAAAATCTAAGACGAGCCGCCCGCTCTAGAAATTTTGTAGGAGTGTTTCTGGGCTGTATTTGACCTTGTTATTTTTGTAGGCTTATGTATCATTTTTCTTACATAAACCACAATAAATATTTTTGTCATGGTCACAGGTTGGCCTTGTACATAATGGTTTATTCGTTACCTTATGATGTTGGTGGATAAAATGTTCACCATTGCTTTTCCCCTTCTGTATTACGCTATACTTGCTTAGCATTCTTAAGATCCATCATTTCCCCTTGGACATCAATCTTGTAATATTTCGCCTTTTATATTATGCTATACTTAGCATTCTGAGATCCATCATTTTTCCCCTAGTTATCACTCTTGTTATCTTTTTGTTGGTTTGAAACTTTGTTTTAGTTTCACAATTTTATTAATGTCAATCTTGAGATGTTATAAAATATATATAATATTCTCCTTACTTATGTAAAGGATGTGGTTGTATGTATAACTTAGTGGTAAATCTGTACTTGATTGAAAAACTTATGTAAGGGATTTATATTTAATTCCTAAGACTACTTGCGGAATCTCAATATTACTTCAGTCTAAGCCTAGGTGAAAAAACTTTTACCACACAAATTATATCCAATTTGTTGATTGAAAATTAGTATGTTGACTTTATAGCTTTTCTTTCTTCTCCAATTTGGGCATATCTAACCTAAAACAATAATTTTCCGAGCAAGGTATAAAATAAAGTTTAATTCATTAAACAAATAACAACTATCTAATCTTTCATTAATGTTGATTATTATTGTAAAAAAAAAAAAAACACATTTTTCATCCGACATGTGAATGGAAATCATAAACAAAAAAAGTTGTACGTTATTTTTTCTTACGACATTGGCATATCAGATTTTTGTAGTTATAATAATAGAGAGTTCTAAAGTAAATGGCTTAGGAAAATGGTTATGATAAGAAATAGTTGAACAGAGATGGACTGATTTGTTGTTTACGACAGATTACGTTGACTTGGTTGCATTTCACTTGTGGACTGGTATTAGTCAATAATTAATTTATGTCAACCAATAATTTATGGATTCATTAATTATAAATTATTTGGCAATCATATATAGATCAGTCTATCGATGATAAACCATTGATATACTAGTTATCAACTATTGCGAGACCTAGCCAAAAAAACATTTGTAGCTTTAAAAAAAGTGTCAGCCATTGACCAACAATACAATTAAGATGAAAAACCAATGCTATTAATAAAATACACCTAATTCTTCCTTGTAATAATTACTTGGGATAATTACTAGTAACTAATGGCATGATTGTGCAATGTAAACAAGAATTAAAATCATTGTAATATTGTGTGTGTCAATGTATGTCGTTTACTCAGATATGCGAGTACTTTATATACGCTCATTTTCTAGACGTTCCTTTTTAAATTTTTTTTTTATTATATATATATGTGTGTGTGTGCAATATAGCTAAGAGAAGAGAAAATTACTAGTAACTTATATTATACGACCAAACATACGGACTCAACCAGCCATTATTAATTTAGTAATTTTCTCACAGTCCTTTCATGCGCTACATTCATTATTTCTAGACATTAATCATCTAGACATTGATCATGGCTTTTAATACTTTTTCTTAAGGAAACACTAATGGGATGGTGTAAGGTAAGAACCTCTTTCTATCTTCACTACTGAAAATAGAGGTTTGATCCTGCCAGCTAATGGGTTGTATAATGTTGAAACTCATGGTAGTTTAGGAAAACTGAGTTCATCTTACTAGTAGGATTTGGTTAAGTCCTGAAATTTCTCGCAGATAACAGGTATGAGAATGAAATGATTCAAATAATCTTCTATTTTACTAGTAATGATGTATTGATATGCATAAAAATACGCTTAACTTACTCCACTCTACCCCACCCGACCCCGCTTGCTCCAAGGTACAAGCAGGCATCATAGTTTGAAACCACCTTGATGGGTAAGCGGTTACGTTTTGAGGGTGTGTTCAATCTACCCACCTAATTATAGAGAAAATTACATGTTTTGTCATACTTTTAAACATAGATTTTATTCATGCCACACTTAAAAGAGTTGTGTCACAATACTACTCATATTATTTGTTTAAGTTATACCACACTAAAATATTTGTGGTATTTATAAAAAGTAAGTTTTAAAATATTACATTTGGGAAAATTCCCCCTATCATATACTAAGCTTTTTATTAATTTCATTTTCTTGGAAGATTTAAATATTTGTATCTTTTATACCAAATAATCAAAGTTAATAAAGGGTTTTAAAACTTTTTAATTTTTTATTTACAGTAAATAGATTTTTTTTGTCTAGTTAATTTGCTATTTAATATAAATATTTTTAAAGCATATAACTTATTTTTGAAAAGTTAAAACATATTATTTACTTGCAATGACTTAGTCTCAAAATGTTATTTATTTAGCGGTTGACAATTCAAATCACGACACGACGGCGTGACACGAACTGGATACAAAAAAATACAGGTCTAAGTTAAAAAAATAGGCCTTAGATTGAAATTAGGATGAATCTAAGTGGCTCATACAAAAAATAGGTCAGGTTCAGATCAACCCAAAGTGTTATAAAATCAACCCATAATAATCCACCAAAAAACATATTAAAGTTAGGTTGACCCGACTAACCTGAATTGAACCCGTGTAACACATAAAATCAACCCATATGGCCCGCAATAACCCGCCCCTCTGTGGTAAATTAAGCAACCCGTCCGTTTATACGACACTTGGGGTTTCTCGCGTTACCCGCAACTTCTCAGATTCGGCTGCCTCCTCCCCCTTGCTTTTCTTTTACCTCTTCTTCTTCCTTCTTCTTCTTTCGTCTCCTTCTTCCTTCTTCTTTCTTCTTTCTTTTTCTTCTTCATCTACAGCGCCCCTCACCTTCAACTTGTGTCGATAAAGTGCAAATTTTCCGTCTTTTCTTCCCTTCCAAGCACAACTTCCCCGACGCATCTTTTGAGGTAATCTCTCACTCCCTCTCGCATGAATAATATGTGTGTGTTGTTCTTTAGCTAAGCAGTTTATGGTTCTGTTTTCTTCTCTATGAATTTTTATGATGTTTGAATGTTGAGTTTTTATATGAATTTTTATAAATCGTAGTAATTTACTACAAATTTTCTTTTCTTTCCGGGAAAAAAAGTGTAAGACACCAGCATAAACTAAACACGGTGTCCCTAAAAGTCTTAACATTCAATTTATCTCCCAGCATATTCATGGAAACTCAAACTCCTCACTTCCTTGCCGTCGCCGGTCCGTTGAAGTTGAGCAGGTATTTGAACATCTCTAACTCTCTCTGCTTTTTTTTTTTTTTTTTTTAATGTTTTCCATTGATGACTCAATTGAGATTAGAATAAGGAAGCTTGTAGAAAATCTGTCATGTTCAGATTTTGAATGTTTTAGCATTTGAACATTGGATTCTGGAATTTGGATGTTTCTTTGTAGAATTTGGAGTTTAGAATTTGGACTTTGGTTGTTTCTTTATTGGAATTTGTACCTTTGGGAAGTTTAAATTTTCTTCGAAATCAATGTTTCTTGTTTGTCATGAAACAAACTACGTTTTCGTAATGTAAGAAGAACATTAGTGAAGTTTATGGGAAATTTCTGATTTATACATTTTTTAGGGGATTAAAATCAGTTCTACGTAGTATAAGATAGTTATGATACTTTTCACAGAGTGAGGGAGTGAGTGACTTGTTAGGACAAAATAAACTTAATTCTACTGAAATTTCACATACATATAATACATATTTGTTTATATACAGCTTATTCACTGCTTACTATTATTTAAAAAAATTGCGTTCTTTGTCTGGTTATTGTTCTTGTTATTGAAGCCTTTTATAGTTTATGGTTTAAGGATGAAATATCTTTCCAGTGGTTATCAATAGAAAACAAAGATTTGAAGAGTACAGTATAATTTGAGGAAAATGAAAGCTGAGCATTACAAGCGCACTCAGTGCAACTCTTTCATAATACAAGATTCTAGCGTTTGTTTTCCCCCCTCAACTGAATATATTTTTTAGTTGTGTTTTATTTGTGGTACATGTTAGTGCTTTATCTCGAAGTATGATATGATAAAATAGACAAACATGATTTTAATTTTGGTCCCTAGATTATATGGCGTTATGCTCGAAACTTACTTTTAGGTATATCTGGAAAAGAGAACTATAAGTACGGATGTCCACGCTCATCTCGCTAGTTAAATTTGTTTCCTGATTTTTTTATTTTTATTATTATTATTTTTTGTTTAAAAAAAAAAGGGCCGAACTTCTACAGCCCTCCCGCTTCCATAGAACAATATCGTGGCAACGTAGACCTAAGTGGTCATATTGGATCCTTGGGAACCATCACAAGTATAGCGCCGGAAGAGGCGAAGGATCCATGTCCAAAGTGAGTCATATCCAGTATAGGCTGGCCAGCACTTTTGTCCCTAAAAAGGGAAAGGGTTGTATCTCTCGAAAGCAGCATAAGGAGTTGCTTATCGTGAATCCTGAAAGGAAATTGAGGAAGATTTTCTCAGTAGGCTGCCCTCCTTGTTAGCTATGATTAGTAAATAGTATATATAATAGTTTGGATATCCTCACCGAAAAAAATTGGAAATGGAAAGCAGCTTCGTTAGACCGGTAGGGAAGGTAAATATAGAAAAAAAGGCGAGCTGCTAACGTGGAACAAGTCTCTCTTCCCTTGCTGTGGCTGGTCGCCTTAGTTCAGTCAAATGAGTTTTGAGAGGCGGGACCTAATCGCCTGAGAGGTGTCAAATATGGCCACTTTAAGCCTCGACCAGTCCCTATTTCTAGCATAGATTACAGTGGTAAAGATGAGCTGGGTTTGTAATCGCCTCTCCCCCTCACTTTCCTCTCCCTAATATGAACCTTGAGTCATCAAATAAAGCCTTTCTGACTCGGCTTGGCCCGGTCGCCCTAAGGTAGTTTACTTGCTTACTTTTTAGAGTAAGTTGAAACTCTTGTCGTAGTTTGTTTGGCGACCCAAGGGGTGGACACTTTTTGTTATCTAATGGTAAGCAAGTCTATCTAGGAGTTCCCTCCGTGGAAGAGCTTGAAGAGGGGTCATTTTCTAGTCTTTGAAAATTCCTATATCTATACTTTAAACTGATGCAACAGAATATTAAACTTGATGAATCAAAAAATGAGCACTAATTTTCTTTTGCACTTGTCCAGGATACTTATACAATGAACATTTATATGAGTCGATTGTTTACAAGATGTAATTCAAGTTTTCTGTTATCCGGTGGAAATGCTTTGCAATCTCAAGTTTTACGCTTGAGAGAAGAAATGTTATTGGTGGATGCGGGACCTGGGACCCCAAGAATTTGTATGGAAGATGAGCTTACAAGAGTACCAGCCAACCGAGCCACAACCAGGTTTGAGAATAAGGTGGGATACCTGGATGCAGTGGCCGGTGAATCATCCGTCAAGAATCGGGTTCTTGAGAGATTCTTCACGGATCTTGTGGCCGGAGATCCGCTCAACAAAGAGCGAGCGGCCGCCAAGTTTAGCGATTTGGTGGGATCCACAGATGCAGCTCCTGGTGAACCCCTTCTTATTCTTCCACGACGATTTAGACGAACCCAAGCTTGGATGGAACTTAACAAGATTTGGCGAACCAATACAAAAGTCAAAGGCTTTATTGTCGAGAAGGTGAGATCAGGTTATGCGGTAGCCATAGGTGGTTACATTGCTTTTCTTCCGCTCCATCCTTTCTTAAACAAAGGTTTACGGAGTGACCGATTATTCACCATCGATCGCATCAACCCTAAAAAGAAGAGTATTAGTGTGTTCTAAGAGTGGCGGATCATACTTTGGGACTTTTGGCTGTTTGACTGCTGTGCTAGAGGTACGGAAATTGAAGTGTACTAGTCTTAGAAACTTTCTTTGTTTATTTTTCTTTTTCGGCAAGAAACAGTAAACTTTCGATGATTTGGAGCAGTTTATGGTACTTGGGTTATGATATTTATGATCTTAAGTTCTTTTAACAATTATATATGATTTGGGACTCACTGTTTTTAGTATCATTGGCAAAATGAGTGCAGTGCAATAAGGGTACCTCATCGTGGCAGGTTCTGCAAGATCTTTTCATTTTGAAGTTAGAAGTCAATACTAATTTGTGCGCAATTTTTTTTTTACTCTTATCTCTTTCATTTTGAAGTCATGTTGTGTTCTGTTATTTCATGTTTGTTATATTTATTGGAACATATATGAATGACATCATCACTTCAATTTTAGCGGGTTTTGAACCAGCTAGGAGATCATTTTAGCATTGTTTTGTGGATGATGCATTTGTTGAGTTCTGTAAACCCGACCCTGAAAGTATTTAACTAACTTTTCTTTTCTTTTCTTTTTTTTTCCTATTTTTACCATGAGTAGAGCAAAAGGGTATCAGAAGCAGCCGTCGGCCTGATTAGCCAATTCAGTCCAACAGACAGGCGTATAGTTCTGTAATCAAAGCAACTTCCGCGTTCCCTGTCGTGTACAACGGCCAGTTGTGTTTTTTCGTGATTGGCAAAAGATTAAAGAATTCCTTGTTTCACATGAAGCCTTTGCCTGGGAGGCTAAATTTTTTTTTATTGCTTTATAATTTAATTTTTTTTTCTTTTATAACTTAAAATAAAACAATTGCTAAGATTATAAAGCAATTATTCTGCCTCTTGCTTTGTTCCGAAGGAGAGAACATCTTGATAAGCAACAAGTTGTGAATCATGGCAATAATTTGTTAAGATTATTATGACAACAATCTGTGTCTAACGGATCATCGTTTTTAAAATAAATTTTTCTTTCTTTTTTTTTTTGGCTAAAGTTTTATTTTAAAAAAATACTTAACACGGCTCTGTCAAGACTCTAGTCATGGATATCACCATGAATATCCTCTTGTGTGCTACAATCCTTGTATGGAATAAGTGTTAATTTGGAAAAGAATAATATTATCTATTAAGGCCACATTTGGCATAGCATGTTGTATTATATCTAGTAAATTATACTCTTGCATCGTTAACTTTTTGTTTGTTATATAATATACTTGAACTTTTAATTTTAGCCAAATATAATCTAAACTTCGAAATCATAAACAATTGAGATTCAATAGCTACTTTTAATTTTTGTTTAGTCCTCTTCTTTTACATGTAGAGTTTTAATTTTTTCCCCCTAAAATGACGAGCTTTATCCTAAAAAGAAAAAAAAAAAATTAGGCGCAAATTTGATGGCCAAAATCGTCTATGTTTTTTAATGCTCAACAACTATTAGGCCTTAATTGTCAGTGATTTTTGAATTTTTTGCGTATATTTTGTCAAGATTGAAGGTTTGGGGGTACATCATGTAAAAAGAGAATAGTTTAGGATGCAACAATGCAATTTATTCTATTATATAATACTTTGCGGTACTATGTTGGATAACTTCAACACAATTATGTGTTAAGTTTAATTATTTAATTACATAATACCATATTTGTCTACCATAGTATTGTATATTGAATTTTCAATAAGATAAATTTAGACCTTTATCCCAACTTAACTCGACTTCATTCTCAATTCCAACTCAAAGGAAGTGGGCATTGGAAAGACAGAGCTGTTCAATAGGAATTTTTGTGTAAAATTTTAAAAAAAATTAGGAGAAATTATAATTCTCTAAAAATTGGGGAATTAAAAAGATAAACAGGGAAAAGGAATTTAAAAAAAAAATAAGGGATTAAAATTTAATTTTTCAAAAGTTGAGGGATCGAAATGAAATTTTTAAAATTGGAGGGTTAAATGTAGTTTTCTAAAAATTAAGGGGTTAAAAAGTAATATTTAGAATGTTGAGAGATCTTGTTCAAAAAAAAAAATGTTGAGTGATCAAAATGTAATATTTGAAAAATAAAATACAGCTTTGGTCCTAAAACTTGACTCGGGTCTCAAATCTATACTCCAGTTCGAGTCCTAGGTCCCAATCCCGGTTTCAGGTGCCAAATTTTGACCTGAGTCCTAGTCACCAGCTTTGGTATTTTTATTTAATGCTTATACATTATTTTTTTGAAAGTCAAAATGGCTGGATTCAATTATCATCGACACAAATCATCAAGTACAACTTGAGAAATGCAATCAGTCACTTCTTCTAGCCAGAATCTCTCAACATAGTGAGTAAGAGCAAAACGAGTTGTATGGGCTGCTGCTATTGCATTCTGAGAGATAGAACAACATGAACCACTACCAGACCTGTTAAACAAGTATAAAATATCTGTAATAATGGGCCCTTCAGGAGATAGGGAGTTCGAAAAATTAACGTTTTGGACTACTAGCAAAGCATCAGTCTCGACTCTCGGCTGTCGAAAACCATAGTCCCACATGAATTGTAACCCCTCTTGGATAGCTATACATTCAGTCATCAATGGAGAAAAAATACCATCACAACACTTAGACGCAGCGCCCAGGACGAAGCCATCTGAATCTCGCAGAATAGCCCCGACCCCGATTCTGTTTACATCAGGCTGCACAGAAGCATCAACATTTAGTTTTATAGAACGCCCCGGGAGTCCCACCTAAGTCTCTGGTGATGAGTGAGACGTATTCGCCTGGAAATTGAGGCTGTTTTGAGACTATTGATAATTGAAAAGCCATGGTCCTGCAGCCTCAACAATCATAGCAACTGTTTTAAGTCTCCCTCTGTGTACGAACTTATTTCTCTCATGGCACAACAACTAAAAGAGGACTGCTAAAATCAGAAAATCCTCTTTGTTCACCGCCTTATGCAAAAAAAGGAGAAACTCTTTAATTGAGTAACCTCTAAAATTAGAAACCAGTTTACTGAAAACACTGCGGTTCCAAACATATCCATGAAAGTTGCAAGATATCAAAATGTGGAAGATGGTTTCCTCACCACCACAGCATCCGGGACAGATTTTACTGCAATCCAACTTCCCACTATGCAATGTTGCACCCATTGGCAGAATTCCTTGAATACACCTCCAAAGAAAAATCTTAACTTTACAAGGAAGAGACAGATTCCACCAAGTATAAAAACCAGAAAGGTTGATGTACTTGCCTCCTCCCTAAAAGCTCTCATTGCCTTATATTCGGATTTCACAGTGTATTCTCCTTTAGAGTCATGATGCCAAATCAGAATATCAGGTTTGGGAACATGACAAATAGGGATTTGTAAGACCAGTTCTGCATCCAGCGGCCCTACTGTTTCATTCAAACGATTCGAGTCCCAGCCAGTTCTGCTTGCTACCATTAAATCTTCCACTTTTGCAAGTAGTTTGATTTTCTTCCTTTGTTCTATAAGTATTCTTCATATTGCGCCTTGTTTATTCTCACGTTTTTTTACGTTGAAACCGTAGTTGATTAATTTCTTTGTTCTTCATGATGACCTACTCGGTCTTACTTCCATTTTTGTGCCATCCTCCTTAGTTTTATTTTTTATGCCATCTGGCCTGACAAATCTCATTTTGTTTTTAACCAGTTGATCTGTATTTCTTTCCAAGACACGTTCCAAATGGTATCTTCTCCACTTCTCGGCATATACCAATCTCGTTGCCCATTGTCTCCGCTGTCGTACTATTCCGTCCTTCTAAGGGAGATTGTGAATCTGGATCCAAACATACGTAATCAATCCCGTCAATGGATTGCTCGCCATCGTATTCCTTCAAAGACTTATCAAAAGACCAGGGCGAGCGCTCCGTTTCCTCCTCAAAAGAAAAGAGGAAAATACCTGGTTCAATTTCACCTACGTTCCAGAGAAAAGTAATCCGATCACGAAGCGCACGACGGCTGAAGGGCCGCTTAGTAACCAGACGACCAAGAAGTCCAAAGCCAATCTCCGGTCGGCACCGTTGCAGATCATCGTCTTTGATTCCCACAACATCTTCCTCCTCCGCAGTGAGCAAAAGAGTCTTCCATATATTCATCACGTCATCCATTTTTCTGAAAATCTATTCCTTTTGAATAATGGAGCTAAATCAATCTAGCCAAGGAGAAAGAAGAGAAAAAAAAAGAGAGGAGGCAGACTCGGGGTGCAGCGGCGTCAGAATTGAGCGCCGCAGTGCCTGTTGGACAGAAAGGCGCTGCCATGAGAGCGCCTAGGCGCTGGCTAAATGGAGCCTAGGCGCCCTGCGTTAGGTGTTGGGCGCCTAGGCGCTGCAGCGCTCGTTTCGTGCGCCGCGGCGCTGTGTTGTGCGTTTCTTTCCGAGATTCTGAGTCAGAGTCGAATTCAAATGCACAAAAACTGAAAATTGATAGGTTTTCTCATTAGTTGTTATTTTTCCTCTTCTTTGGTGTATAAATAGACATAAGGTAGCTAGGGTTGTGACTTTGGTGTGTGATGTTGTGTGAAGCATTATTTTTAAAAGCTCCATCATTGTTGAGAGAAAAATTCCCACAACTTGGTAGAAGAGAGTTTTGGTGAACACAATTTGAGAGTGTATGAGAAACTTCTCTTGTAATTTGTAATCTCCTTCATCATAGTGGAATCTGCAAGCGGCAGAAACAAGATGTAGTCTCAAATTTGGACGAGTCTGTACAAAAATTTAGTATCTTTCTTTTTTTCTTTTCTCCTATTTTTTTTCTGCAATTATTCGCTCTTACGATCCTTGGAAGAATTAGGAGACACTAATTCCCAACAATTACTCTAGGAGAATAGGATGCCTTCGCTCATGCAGAGCGTTTTCATTCGCTGCCTGTTTCTTTGTAACCTCTGCTTGTACATGGTGTTTTAAGTTGAGTGACACAATAGGTCTAATACATAGGTTTCTTTTACGTATTAGATATTATAGTATGTATTGTATTGAGTTTAAATTTCATATAAAATTATTCGATTTAAAAACATTATCAAACATTGTATTATTATTAAATAATAAACATGTAACGTATTCCCTTCCTTCATAAAGATCTTGGCCTCCAGTAAAGCCAAAGGATCCCTTTTGTGATATAATAAACTACGAAGATATTAAATTCTTGATTCCATTACAACTCAGACGAGTTCCAAACCATTGAATATTTTTCTTGTTTTAACGTGATTTCACAGCGTGCCTACCTTTACGGATAGGGGAAGAAATAAAATTGAAGGACGACTTACAATAATGCCCCTAAATGTATCATCTTATTAAAAATGCTTTTTAACAAACCACTTATTAAAATTGCCCTTTTATTAGAAATTGAAGATTTATTATAAGACTAAGTTATTCTTCCTCCCCTCACTCAAGCAGGATGCTGAAATAAAACTTGACAGGTTTCGAGGCCAGGTTCTATTGTGTAACCCGCCAAGACCTGACTCTGGTCACCAGTGTGGGGTGTTAGATTGTAACTTGCCAGGTTCCTATTTGGAACCTATTAAATTCCAACAATTTTTTTTTTGAAATAAAGAAGAACAAACCGCCTCAGTTGCCAGTACAGATGCTGGGTTGTAACCTGTTAGGTTACAACTTAGAACGTACCATATATCAACATATTTTCTTTGAAATACAAAACCACTAACAGCCTTCGATCACCGACGTAGTGTGCCGGATTCAAATCTGGTAGGTTCCAAACGTATTTTCTTTGAAACAAATAAGCACCAACCACCTCTTCTTTAAAACAATGAAGCACCAACTACCTTCGATCGTCGGTTCGGGGTGCCAGATTGAAATCTGGCAGGTTCCAAAGTGGATTAGGACGGTAGATTTGATTGTTAATTATATAGTTCCAAGGATCTCTTTGATTATCGTAATTTTGTTTTCATAAGAATTGTTGTTCACCCAAAATTAAAGGGTTAGGAATTTTTCATAATATTTTTTTCCACAATTTTATATTATTGTAATAATTGAAGACCGGAAGAATTTTTAAGAACCCAAAGTCCCATAAGGACCCAAAGAGTTGGAATTTTTGACCATGAGATGGTTGGAGTTCAACGGTTTTAGTAACCGTAGAAAAAGGGTGAAAACAAGAGCATATACTCCAAGCCGTTGCACTATGGCATCAATTGTTAGCGATGCAGCACTGGAATGGCCACACAGGCGCACTTATTGTAGGGTTTCTAGCTCCATTTTGGGCCGTTGTCTCACCTTATTCTGAGTTTTACCCATGTAGGTGAATGACGATGATTCGAAGAGGATTACAAGAAGATCCATGAAGATGTTGAAGATTAAAATAGATTAGAAATTTACTTTATTTTTCATTTTTCTATTGGGTTGTAATTTAAATATCCAATAAACCTGGTCAAATCCATCTGAATTATCAAACTGAATGCTTTATTTAATGTTGATGATTTGTTGTATGTCCATGTATTATAACATATCATATTAATTCGAGTGTACCTATCCATATGTTTTATAACATAGCATGTATACACGCGGATTTATTTATCATATTAAAATTGTTTTAATTGCAAATATGGAATATGCGGTGTAAATTAATTGTTTTAATCATAAATTGTTTCATCAATACTAGCATCAAAGACTACATACCTTGATAGGTACACTTTCCCAGTAGGTGGATGAAAACACCTGTATCTCTTATAAATTCACTATAACCTAAAAGGACGGGAGAGACAATTGGGATGAAATTTGTTTTTGGAAATTCTTTTTATATAGGGAAAACATGTATGTGCGGAGTTTTTTTAACCTGTAAGATGCTCGATGGGACTTTTCATGTTTAAAATACTAGAAAGTAACCTGTTTATGAGCCATGCAGCTGTTCCGAAGGCTTCCACCCAAAAACAGCATATTTATGCCAAGTTCAGTTATGTTTTTGGGCTTTCTTTCAGGGATGCCGTTTTGCTGAGAAGCGCCAGGACAAGACTTACTGATGTTTTATTCCGCACTCAGAAAGGTAAGCATGAAACTCATTATCATCGAATTCTTCACCACCATCAGATTGAAAAACTTTTATATTTTTATCAAACTGATTTTTCAAAAATTTATGAAAGGTGATAAAGCAATTCAAAAAATCAGATTTCATCATCAAGGGAAAGAACCAAGTGAATCTAATTCTAGTGCATTCATCGACAAAAATCACATAAAATCTAAATTTCTGAAATGATCCAACTGGGCAAGACTCCATAGATCACAATGTATCTTAGCAACGGGTTCAGAACAATACCCATCACCATATATTTAAATAAGGAATTTTATTCGGAACATGTGTCTTTTATTTCCCACCATTATTTTATCCGGAACAACGTATGGTTTGCAATTAAAAAGCTTACCATTGTCAGGAGTCATATGATGAGTGGCTACTGTGTCTGGAAGCCAAGCTTCGGTCTGATTGTGGATGAACTTCATGGCTGTTAATGCTTGCGCAACATCGTCGGGTTGGAATCCTTGATTGTCAAATTTGACAAATAATTTCTTCTTTGTTGAAATATTTGTGATGACTTCTTTTCTTTTTCCCTTGTGGTGATTCCGGAGGTTTTTGTCCTGCTTGAGTGGAGCCTCTGCCTTTGGAGTTGAAGGAAGCATGTCCCTGTTTATTGTTCTTATAGAACTTCTTGTTATTCTTATTTTGTGCAAGAAAGGTAGCATGATCATTGGTAACATCTGATGGAGTATGAAGAGATTCCATATTCTCATGGCTTTGAAATAATTGAATAGTGTCATTATATGATGGGACGGGAGGGTTTCATCATTGTAGTAACAAATGATTCATACTTGTCACCTAGGCCTTTGGGAAGGCCAAATACCTTTTGTTGATCTGGTAGTGGTCGCCCTATTGCATTCAACTCATCACAGATTTCTTTGAAGCCCCTAACGTAGTCATTAATGTTTTTGAAGTTCTTTCTGCTATGAAGATTCGTCTTCCGCGGGAGATAGAATTCTCTGTCATGAGTGCTTCGAGCAAAATGCTCAGTGAAGGCCTTCCGTACTTCTGCAGACGTCTCTAGTCCCACAGCGAGACCAAGGACTTCTTCAGAGGGTGTTCCAACAATCCAGCCACGGAGAAGGCGGTCTGATCTTCTCCAAGAGAGGTAGTCCAGGTTCACTGAACTTTCTTTTGCTGCTGCATCATCAGAAGTTGCCTTGACAATAGTCTCATCAGGCTTTGGATAACTTCCATTGATGAAGCCAATCACATCTTGGCTTTCGATCAACCCGCTGATCTGTCTTTTCTGTAACATGTAGTTGTTGTCAGTGAATTTTAAAGAAACAAAGTTTCCCATATTCGAGTTTGAGGGATAAGGATATTTGGTGTTTGAGGGGACAATAAGGGAAGAAGAAGCCATTGACAATAGTATTGCCAGGAGAGCTCTGACACTATGAACAAGTTTTGAAAGAGAGAAATTTCTAAGAACGTAAAAAGAAGAATAAAACTCTTGTATATTTTTCATTTTGCAGTTTAGGAATTTATAGTACACTTCCCAACATATGACCGTTATACATTTAATGAATAAAATATGGGTGATCTGCTTTGAAATATAAGGAGCATAATCAAGAAGCCAAAGGCTTGTCATTGACTGTGCCCAATATTGTGCTTAATATCCTTGCTATCATTGAACTTGCTGTCATGGATTGAGCTTTCCATATTCTTCTCTTTTACAGAGGTGGCGAATCTAGCGTTTTAACATGTCTTTCATGCTCTTAAACGACAACAACAATTGAAAAGTCTGTAGAGTTTTTCAAGTTTAATATGTAACTGGACAAAGTGCAAATTTATTGAAATGTTTTTAAAAAGCTTGTGGAATTTTGATGTTATCCATGCTAACACAGTGGTTGTTGACGTTTGTTGAATCCCTTCTAAAAACTTAAAACAAAGGATTATGGTTTGATGACATAACAGGGCCTTTAGTTCATGATGATGAAGAGGAAAGAATTGTTCGGATTTTATTTCCTTAGCAAACCAAAAAAAAAAGGAAAAAGAAATGTTTGGGTTTATTTCTTACAAAAGGCTTTTGTTTTTTGTTTTGCTTTGAGGGTATTTTTGTATTTTCACTGAAAAAAAGAGTTAGGTCATTTTCACTTGTAATATTACCTGTTAAATTTAACAAAAATTGATGGAAGGTTCTGGAATTACGAAAGTTTTAAGAGTTTTAAAGATCATTTTGCAACAATTAAAACAAAAGCAACTAAAGTGTCATTTACTAAAAAATTGAAAAACTATCTGTTCGATTTACTCTGTAATAAAATGAAAATTTATTTGTTCTTAAAAACATGCAGGTAATCCCAGCTTTTATTAATGGTCATGATCCAATGATCATAAAGGAAACACTAAGAATTGTAATTCTAGTTCAATATGTACCAAGGTTTGCACGAGTCTTTCCACTTTTCAAACAAGTGACGAATACTCCTGGGATACTAACTGAGACAGCTTGGGCTGGAGCTGCATTCAGTCTTTTCCTCTACATGCTGGCTAGTCATGTAAGTTATATGCTTTATATCCCTTGTCACTTTGCCAAGATACATTAACTTTCTCATCTCCAATTTTCTGTACACTCCAATCATATATCCCAGGTCATTGGAGTCTTTTGTTACTTGTTTTCGGTAGAGCAGGTGGATTAAGTGTTGGGGTCACGAATTTAACAGACAGAATTTGAGTAGTAAATACTTGTATTGTAATATTAACAGCGTGAATAACCTGGTGGTCTGCAACTTAGACCTTGCAAATTTGCCAAATAGGGCTTGCCCTTTTGTTGATCCTCATGAAATTAAAGAACTTTACCAGAACACACTACACAGGAATCAACTCGGTGAGGATTTGGGGTATGATGTCTCTTCACCCAATACTCTTGGAATGATTGAAGAGTGGAAAAACGCATCCATTTGAGTTTCGATGAGTTGAGTAATAAATACTCTATTGAAACGTAGATATCTAGGAACATTGATGAATTATAGTATTTATACATATGTATATGTACTCGGTAATGATAAACGTAAGGTATGCTTGGATTTCCCTTTCAAATTTTTCTATTGTTTCTGGTGGGGATTAAGCAATATTGGGTTCGTAAAGATGTCGTTTATTTCGTACATTGTAATCTCGTATTTTCTTATTATTTGGTCTTTAATTATTTAATTTGAAGCCAGGCAGTTTTTGGGAGAGATGGTGTTTGAAGTCGTTATATCTCTCTGGATTGGTTCTGTTTTTTTTACTCCTTGGCAATATGCAGTACGACCAATTTATTGTATATAACAAGATTTTCCTTGGTCTTGTATTTATATGAGCTATTTAACAAATGCAGCAACCTTTATTTCTTTTGTAATGACAGAAATATGTGGAATCCATCTCCGTGAGAATTGAAGAAATGAAAGCGAAGAGAGACTGGATTAGGAGATATGAACAATGGATGGCCCACCGGACGCTGCCGGAGGATTTGAAGCAACGGGTTAGGAGATATGAACAATATAAGTGGCAAGAAACTAGAGGTGTTCAAGAAGAAAATCTACCATGAAACCTTCCAAAGGACCTTAGAAGGGACATAAACCGCCATCTTTGTTTGGCTCTTCTCATGAGAGTAAGTGCTTTTTTCTTAGCAACTTCTTTATATTGTTCTGGCTTTTTGAGCTACTAGGAAATAATTTTGTTATTTTCAACAATAAATGAATAAATAATTTTGTTGGAAAATTATGCAAACTACACCGTCGCTTACCCATTATGTTTAAATATTTTTAAAGATTTGGTGTAGATTGTTGTAAACTTATTTGCTGTACATTAGGTGTAGACAAATTAATTACTTTAATTTTAGGTAGCTTGATTGATGAAAACTACTCCCCCATATCTGTATACGTCTGTGCAAGTTTCATTGCAAAATCACAAGTGTTCTTGATCCGTTGATCTATACCTATTGCTAAACCACATTAAATCATTTTTTCCCCTTATTTAATTCCTCTTTTCTTAAATTGATTTCTATTTTCAAGTAATTGACACTTTTGGGCGTTTTATATTGACAGCCTGTGTGTTTTATCTTATTAAAAGTAAGTTACACAATGAAAATAGATAAGTTTCATTGCAAAATCATAAGTGTTCTTGCAGACACTAATTTCCAGCTCTTTATGGGAGGTGAGTTGTTGAAAGCCCATGCCATTCAGGCCTCTAAGCTTTGGAAAATAACAGATGACGAGAGAAATCAGCGACGGGGATAATCCCTCTTCTAGCAAGCTCTGGAGATTGTCAGAATGCGTAATGACCAGCTTTCTAAGCAAGATGAGGTGTCGAAGGCTCTTCCCATTATCTTATAGTGAGTTGTACTGGAGATAACCCAGTCACTAATTTCCAACTCTTCAAGGGAGACGAGTTGATGAAAGAAGTTCTCGTCAAGTTGTTCAAGGCTCGGAAAACATGACATACAGAGAGTAGAAAGAGATGTGGGCAATGGGCATCGCATTTTGTGGCAAGCACTGGAGGTTTTGACAGCCAATAATATGCAAGTCTTTAAGGGAGATGAGTTGTTGAAGGCCCTTTCCAAGGTCTAGAAGCTTTTTAAGTTCTCTTAAATGGAGAGAAGCGAGATGTGGGTAGCCTCTCTCCTGGAAAACACAGGAGCTCTTCGCAATTTTCAATTGTTAACTCTTCGAGAGAAAGAAGGTGTCGAAAGCCTTCACCATTAAGAGCTTTAAGATTCTGAAGGCCATTGATAAAGAGAGAAGTAAGAGTAACTGGAAGCAATGTCTCTGGAAATGCTATTACATCTTCACAAACTTCGATCACTAAACAGGCAGGAGCTTTGACTTCTGGATCCTGTGTGAGAGCATAAGCATGACCACAAATGTAAAGTGTTTCTAAGTCTGATGGGAAGTTGCACAAATGAAATTTCTCCTGTTTGGGACAACCTCTTATCTTTAGTAGCTCAAGAGAAGGAAAAGCCGTTTCCATATGTTGAACTCCTGGAACAACATCAGTTTGATGACTGTACTTTGTTGTAAGTGTCTTCAAGGAAGGAAAATAGTCTGATAAGGACACATTTAGCTTGGGACCAACGTGCTCAAGACTAGGGAAACATCCACCATCTTCTTGGCCTTCAGGAAATGACCACTCTTGCCACCCTGGCATGCATTCAAATTCTAAAAATTTGAAAGCTCTAAATGGCCCGATAGTAGAAGAACAATCACGGTAAAATTCAGCACCTACTCTTTCCACACCATGGGAAGCATAAATTCTAATACTTCGGAGAGAACGTAGCTGACCAAGTGGTGGCAACAAGCAATAATTGTCACAACTGACAATATGCATGGTAACCATGTTAGTATATGAACAATGACCTACCCAATTAGAGATTGTTTCAGCATTATAACCATTTATAACAAGCTCTTTCACATTTGTATGAGGTTGAAGAGCATCAAGTACTTCCTTTTCTTTTCTTGAATCGTCAGTACAATCATCAAATAAGTTCCAACAGTGGACTAGCTTGTTAGGGTACTCCTTGTCCTTTAAATTAGCCTCCCAAATATCTCCAACAGCGTCAACATTTTGAAGCTCTGTTATCTCCAGTGTTCCAGATAGATAATGCAACCCTCCCAACTCTTTGATGCAACAACCATCATTTTTTGCCCAAAACAAAGTTACTTAGTGTCAGCAAATCTTTGAAATTGCTCGTCTTAGGTCACATCTTCTTAAGAGGTACTTCTTCAATATTGAGACGGCGCAAATTGATTAGGTTTCCCATGTGAGTTGGCAATTGGGTTGGCAATAAACACAGTGTCAATCGTAGTGTTTGCAAATTGTATAGAGCACAAAGTGTGTTAGGTATCTCTTTAATATCATTAAATGACCAATCCAGATACTTCAAATGTCTTAAATTGCCAATTGAATCAGGGAATACTGTGAAATGAGATTTATGTAGAGAAAAAGCTCTTAAGCACCCTTTGATCGGTAGAAATAGTTTTGGTTGAAGGTATGGCGACACTGATCTTGAGTATATCCTATTTGACAGTGGTAATAGCAATCGAGTGCAAAGACTCTTAGCTGCATATAAACCTTCAAACTTCTCAAGGTCATCAAATTTAGAATATGAAAAATGGCAGGTCTTGCTAGAAAATTTAGTCCTGTCACTGTCGTCAAAATTAAAAGAAAATCACCCGAGACAAACATTGCTAAATCATGCGTGAGGTCATGCATTAGGACAGTCGACTTATGCTTACTCAATGGATGGAATATTGACCTGGATATCAGATCTTGGAAGTACTCCTTCCGCGCATCCTCGGTGTTTTTTCCTCTCTTTTCAGGTTGCAGAAGACCTTCCGCCATCCATTTCAGTGTTATTCTCTCTCTTTCGTACTCAATCATAGCATAATCCTTTGGAAATATAGAACAGTAAGCAAAGCATCTTTTTAAATGCAAAGGCAGATAATGATAGCTCAACCATAGAGAAGGCAAAATGTTGTTTCTCTGATTCCCATGCAAGTGCAATTCCCATATGTCATTGTTTAGTATCTTCTTCCATTCCTCTGGATTCATCACCAAGCGTAAGAGGCCAGCAAGAGATTAAAGTACCAACGGGACACCCTCGCACTTCATAATGACATCTCTCGCAATTACTTCTAACTCCTCGAATGCATTCAAACTCGGATTTTTAGAGACATGCTCCACAGAGAACTTCCAACAATCATCATCACTATTGTCTCCAAGTGATGTCTCGGCACATTCCCCATTCTGTTTGCGACAATATTACTACGTGTCATCGCAATGATCTTGCTTCCATGTGCACCAGACTGGAAAGAACTCAGTAAGACCTCCCAGTGTTCATAGCTCTCGTTCCATACATCGTCTAGAGCAAAGAGAAACTTCTTTGTGCTCAAAGCCTCCTTTAACTTACACTGAAGTTGATAGAGGCCCTCAATAGTTCCATATCCTTGTGGACAAATCTCGCCAAGGATTTTTTTTGTTAGTACGGAAATATCAGATTCATCTGATACAATAACCCATGATCTTATCTGGAACCGACTTTTCACTGTGTTGTACTCGTACAATTAACCCGTTCTGCAATGATATTATGTTAGCAAAATAACATCACAAAAACATTACATATGTTCACGGTAAGAAAGCACCCTTGCACCAAACAAAGAAAAAAAATTCATTCTTTCTAATACCTTTATTATTAGGGGATGGCAAGGGAACCATTTTATGTAGCATTCAATAAGAACTCAACCTCAATTTGCACAACCTTTAAATTATAAGGAATACATTAAAAATTCTAAAGCTGCAACAGCACAAAAAAAAATTGTCAGCATACGGTCCAGTCCACCCATCATGGGTACAAACATGCCATGATGCCTGCGTTGAAGCCTATTTGCTCCTCGCATCAATCTCTACCAGCCGAATCACTATGGAGAACCCAAAACTGGCAGTGTTTACGGGCAATGATACCAAATCTCCATACTATTTCTCGCTTCCAAGGTTGAGTGAAATGCACGATGACCCTCGAGCCCCATGCTAGAATAGAAGAAAGCGTCCAATGATCACAAACAAATCTATAGTTCCTTCCTAACAACTAAATTATGTGTTCCAAAAAATTCACTCTGCAGCTTTGGGTTTTGCTTTCTGTTTCTTGGCATCCAACAACGCTAAGCCTTTGCCCAATCCAACGGGAGCCTGACCTTCTCCGGATGATGGTGGCTGGTCGATCTTGGCATCAACAGAACCATTTGCCGAATGGCTGTTAGTCTCATTGACACTGTTTGCTTCTCCGTTGTTTGCTGCGTCTGGCGTTGCACCAGAATTGATAATGTTAAGGAGCTGAGTTAGTGGAGGCAGAGCTTGGACAGGAACACCGTGGGGGCGAATTAAGAGGCCCCTCGCAGCTGCTTTCTTTCTAACTTCAGCGGTTGCTCGTGCTGCCCTTTCATCAACTCCCCTCCCCCGAGGAAAACTTTCGCCAATTATGGCAGCGTTGAGCGATTTGTTGGCAGAACTACTTGAACTTCCAGACCCTCCGGCTATAGCAGCAGCTTGGAATGCTTGTATCAAGTCGGGGTGGGCCTACAATGAAAAATATAATGATACAAATAATATACAAGGAGCTAGATATTAAAATGCATACACAGAACAACAAACTGAGCATCTCAGGGTGAGGCCAGATATTCGTGCCCTGGTATTGACAATTATGAAACCACAATTTTGCAGTCTGAAAAGAGTACTGCTATATGTTAGTAACATGTGGAAATTTTAGGTGTTCTAATCTTTCACGTGGCTTGTTTGGCGGCTTATTGGGGCCAAAATTTAATTCTAAGAGCATTTGGATGACCTTTTTTTTTATTGAAAAACTACCTTGGAAATTGTATGAGTTTAAGTAAGATTTTTATAAATTTTGTTCTCTCATTCTTATTGCTGGTTGATAAAATCAAATACTAATTTCTTCCCATTAAACTCTTGCTAAAATCAATGCGTGTGTGCATAATTTTGGAATCGAATGAGAAGTCATAGTTTTAACTTCTTTTTTACTATCTATAAGAATAAGCAAAACAGGTGCATAATAGATCAGAAATAAGCAGTGGCAATACTTTGCTAACAAGAAATATGTTCATTTCAAACATGATTATCAAATATGTTCGCTCCAAGCTAACTGCTTTGCATGTTCATTTCAAAGTAAATGATTAAAGAGCAGTCATAATACCTTCAAGATATCTATAGCTTTCTGGGCAGAGGCAGCATTTAAAGCTTGGCCCTTTTGCTTTTGCGCATTCAACTGCCAATAAAATAAAATACTTAAATTCAAACACGGCAGGTAAGCAAGAAAGAGGATTTCTAAAATGAAACCTCATTTCGTGCAATTTTAACACAAAACCTTTAAAGGATGGCATCCATTTACCTGTAGCTCACGCGTCTTAAATGTCTTCATCCAGTTTTGAGAGTCACGCGTTCTTGAATCCTCCTCACCAAGTTGTTTGACAAGTATATCATATGTTTTCTTCTCATGCTGCCAGCAAATACACTACCATGTCACATTTTTTTTTTTCTTTTGACAAAAACATATCATGAAAGGAGCAAACCAAAGACTAATTTAACTATAAGATGGGAGACAGTCTCACCATACAAACCAATGTACAAACCCTAAAATTAGAAAAGTAGGAACCCTAAACTACAATAAGATCTAGTATTGATAATCTTAAAAGACTTTGATCTTTTGAAAGACTCCAGTTTTCCAATCAGTTTTAACTCAAGACCTCTGCATGTAAGGTACAAACCTGGTGTGAAAGCTTGAAAGCACCCATACAATTGAACGCAATGGCAAGGGCATGATAGCATACAGCAGTTTGGATATGCTCCTCGCCTAGAAGCCTCTCATTCTTTTTCAAGGCTTCTTGCAGATAACGAAGTGCGATGTTCATCTTCCCAATATCCTGATACATCATCGCAACATTTATGAAAGTTGCAGCAACATCAGGGTGATCAGGTCCAGATGACAAACTCAGCAGAAGCAGTGCTCGAGACATGTGCCTTAGCGCAAGTTCTGTTTGGTTAAGGCCATGGTAGAAAAGAGCCATATTGCCATAACTGCGATAGTTGAGTTATGGAACAATGACGTAAATTATTAGATCCGTTAGTAGAGGGTAGAGTTTTCACAGCGCAAGAAACTAGTTCCATGAAAACATTAAAGTTACCTATTTCTTTTTAAACGAAACCTAACTTAGTGCATTCTTGAGAATCAAAATATGTTTCATGTGATAAAAACGAAATAAGTTGACCATATTCTCATCAAAAAAGATTAAAATTGACTATTGAATCTATACTAACTTCGAGCTAACGTCTCTACAGCAAGATGTATATAATTATAATCAGTAAGGATATATCTAGGCCTTAACTGCTGCAAATAGAGAACATGAGGCAATACCTGTGAGCTGTATCAGGATGGTCTAATCCCAAGCAACGTTCATTAATGATGAGTTCTTTATGTTGTTGCATTATGGCTCCAGCCATGTCTCCTGCATGATATAAAACCATAGCAAGGTACCTAAAACACAATGGAAAATCTTGTTAAATAAAGAGGTAGAGCACAAAATGTTTCCTATATAAAAAAACAACATGAAATTAGCACAATGAATCAAGTTGTGGTATCTACCGGCAGCAGTTTGCAACTTCACGATGCATTGGACCAGTAACCTGAAAGGAGAGAAAAAAAATAGAAAGAACAAAATTATAAAATTGCAGATTCCATTGAAATTCCAAGAGGCCAAACTAAGATAAAGTATACCTGCTGTAGAATAGAAAATGCCTCAGAAAATAATGTGTAAGCTTCACTGAGCATACCCTGAAACAAGGAAGCCATCATGATCATTAGTTACATCAAGGATAAGGACAAACCATTACTATTTTATCTTGAAATATTTCCATACAAGATTCAAGAATACTAAAAACAGTGCACACCTCAGCCAACTGGATTTTCCCGGTTTCAATAAGTTCCTTGGCTTCTGAACATACAGGAACTGAGTGCTTAATTACAGGTTGGAGATTCAAGATATCTGTCGTTTGGAAAGGTGCTGCAGAATTAAGGTCATATCTGCGAGCCGCAATTGTAATTCCTACCTGCATAGGAAACCAAAGACCAAGAAGTTGTTGGATATTTATATACTAAAGAAATTATGGGAGCCTCTTAAACCAAAAACATAAAGGTATCAAGGGGATGACTGGTGCCCATGCAAAATGGTGAGTATGGGACGTGTTCATGCTTCAACACTTCAATAACGATTACTCTTTTAGATAAAAACTTTTATTCAAGTAATAAAAGTACAGCACCAGATACACAAGAGAGCAGAAGTCCACTAAAAAATATATTAAAAAAAACACACAAGGAAAACAAAGCACAAACATCATTAGACCCCCTTAACCTATCATTTGACTGGGGATGATTTACATTAGTGTGTTAGTATAGCAAAAAGGAAAGCTGCTCCTCAAGAACAAGGGACGTGTAAGCTTTTATAAATTAAATGGACAATAGCATCAACCCATATGCCCCCGAAAGGATTATTGAAATCTCAGCAGCATTTTTGCAAATTGAGATATCCTGCTACTCTCCAAATACCAAGGAAGAAAAACTTAATAAAACATGAAAATGGACGAGCATCTGAAACTTATGTAGCCCAATTTTCAATGCTAGCAAAATATAATATAACCAGCGTTGAATTTCAATATGAAACAAAGAACTTCTACTGAAAGAGAAGATTTTTTTTTTTTTTTTTGAAAAAGAAACGAGAATAATTTTATTGATATAAGAAATTACAACACCAATGAAACAAAACCAGCAACCACTATATAATTAGGAAGCGATACGCCACAAATAAAGCATTACAGGGAAAACAGCTAGCGACTACCAAACATTCACTACAAAATTGAGGACCAATTCCTGATTAGATCAAACAAAAATAAAAAACAAGAAAATCCTGATTCATCCTAGGAGAAACACATTTCCACAGAAGAAATAAAAACAACCAAATTCAAATATAAACATATTTCAAACTTAATTACCGATAGAAAATCAGAAGAAAAAGACACGTGATATGGCACTATGCTGTAAACGCTCAGATCCGCTTACCTTTTGGCAAAGATTACGGATCACAGAAACGTTCTTTACACGTGTCTTTGCGTCCTCTGGCAACTCAAACTGCGGCATTAGAAAATTTATGAAAAAAAGACAGTCAAAAATTTTCATTTACCTTCCACATGGTGGAAAATAGTAAAGCATCTCGGATTATTGACAACTGATACCTGATATTTCAACTTTGCGAATTCTTGAATATCCAACCATAAATTTTCAGAGCTAACAATCATATAAGAAGAATGAATTTTTCTTCCAGATGAACCACCTTTCCACCTTGCTTGTCCCCTAGATTGTTTTCCCGAAGATTGATGACCAGCTTGGTCCTGTAGACAATTGCATATGAGCTAAAAATTACAAACCAAGGTTACTCTATTAGCCTACATTTAGTTTGGAAACTTGTTGCTATTACTTAAGAATATCATTTTGAAGTTTTTGCCAAGTCAAATACTCGTTCAAGTTTCATCATGAGAACTCAAGAATAATGGTAATCTGACCGCAGTATAACATACTAAATGGTCCCTTTGATGACCTCAAGAATTAAATGAAAAGAAAATTACATGTTATGCCACATGTTTAAAAGTTGTATTTATTTATGCCATACTATCATTCATATTACATGTTAAGTTATGCCACAAATGGACGTGTGGCATTTATAAAAAGTAAGTCTTAAAAGATGGCATTTATGGATATTCCCCTAAACAATGTGAGAAATGGAGTTTATCTAATTGTAGGAGTATAGACCCAAAATGGATTCCAAAATACGTTTTATCTCGTTCAATGCTTGAGCATTAAGTATAGATGATTAATGCTTTCAAAATTTCAGAGAGTTTTACAGGCAAAAAAAATCACTTAGTTTTATTGCCACGCCTTACTTGTTTTCTCTTAAAACTCTTTCCATTATGTATAACGGGACTACTGAAAAACAAATCCTCATGCTGGTCCAGTAGTCCATTTATCTGCTTTTGGTCCCCTATAGCAAAGCAGTTGGTCGTAAGTTCAAATCCCCTATAATGCACTAATTTTTTTGTCACATGTGGGACTTGGCCTTCGTTTGATTTGTCCGCTTCTTTGTAGTTTGTTCTTATCTGAATTTATCCAGGGCCACAGGTGAAATGGGTTATTGGAAGAAAAAATAATACGTGAAGGCCCAACTTCGATCAACTTAACTTTGGGAGAATTCGTACACTTGAGACAATTTACCTAATTATTTTGTTCTTTTTTGTCTGGGAGGTGGACCTCGAGTTCCACTTCCTGAAATGTACTTCAGTCTTCCTCTTTGTTTAATAAAATTCTCATTTTTTTTATGACTATAAACAAACGAAACAAAATAAATCTTGGAATTACTTATCTAACTACTAAGCATACCTTTCTGGGAGTCCTGGATTGTGTACTATTAGCAGCGCCCTTGGGGACAACAGATTGACAACTTCCAAAAAGACAATTAAGGAAATGAGCAATTGCTGGCCCAAGATCATGATCTTCCGTTTCTCTTAAAGCATCCTGCATCAAAATAAACAATGTCAAAGATCAACACTTTGCGACAGAAGAGGGGAGGAAAAATCCACTAACGTACAAGGAAAATTTTGTTTCCTCAATTCTTTATTCCTTAGACAACAACCAGGAAGTTCATGACCATGGAATTAATTTCTTTGCATATGTAAATGTTTTTTGCTTTTCCAAATGTAACCTTATATTATATTACAGTTTGTTTCAAATTTGTCCCTTTGAGAAACACATTTTTTCAATGTTGGTCTCAAGCATTTGCTCCTAATCAGGTAATAGACATACATATAACTGAAAGGTAAGAATCACCTTTAGGATATGTTTGGCAGATCTAACAACAATTTCATTAGAACAAAGATCCCACAAGTGAGGTAAATGTCTGGTCCCATTGGCCACCTGCCAAATTGATTAAATCACACCATAAGCAACACTACACTACCCATTGAAACAAACATCACCCTCATTATATGAAAAATTACAGGTGCATAGATTTTGAAGAGCCACCGTTAAAAGATACATACATTATTCAAATATCACATCGGTAAAGAAGTGCATACTTTTCCAATATAGCGAACGTTTATTCCGTGAGCGTGGAGTGCTTCAGTTAGTGTCTGGCCATCCATAGGCGATACTTCAAGTGTACAGAGATCTTGTACAAATTTCGGAAGTACAACATCTGTAAGATACGAACTAACTTTCCTCACGTTTTCTTGATCTGCTGCTATCTCCTGGAGAGAATATGAAAAGTTATTTTAAAAAAAAAAAAACCTCAAGTCAATGGAAGTACAAGAAAGATAATATAAGGTCCTACATCTTGGTTTCCAGCCAACTTGAATTCAGTGAATACGTTAGGATTGAAAAGAATTTGCTCCTGTATCTCTTCCTGTGTTTTGGAGATTTTAGCAGGTGCAGGTGCACGCTCTTGAACCTCTTCAGTCTTTTGAACATCCTTGGCTTTCTTTTCTTCTTTTGTTTCTTCCTGTAAGAGGAATAGAACATTTTAATTTTGTACAAGAATAACCATATACTGTCATTATTCTCTACCTGTCCCATTTGAACACCCCACTCATAACTAAATTACTTTTTTTAAGTATACAGTTTTAGAAGCTGTGAGAAAACTACTCTTTAAGATACAAACAGAACGAAGAAAGAGCACAGTTATAGAGCCACAAAAGGCTAAAACCTGTTTGTCACTGGCAACGGTAGGAACGTCACTTGCTACATGACCACTTCCTTCAGAACTGGACTTACTTTTTGATCTTTCTACAGCTTGGGCCTTGTCCATTTTACAAAACTTTAGTCAGAAACACCCACTAGGAAAAATAAATAAATTAAATATTACGAAATAGTTACCTACCTGGCAATAAGCTGTAATAAGTTCCGGTCTCAAAATACAAAATCTGGACCCAGGCCCAGTGTAGTTTGCATCACGAGGTGTTACTCTCATCAGGTCAAGAAGGTAATGTCTGATTCCAAAAACAGAGAGATTTTAAGATGAGATTAAACATGCTGAAGAAATACACTCTGAAATCGAAATCCATAAACCTAAATTTAGCTAGAGAACTTGAGAAATGCAGATATGGCAGCTTTCAACAATGAATGTTATGTATGAGTCAAAGATATGTAAGCGCTAATAACTAGTTAAAAGTATTGAGAATAAAGATATACGTGCATAACAGAAAATTTAAAAATGGTTTTTTAGGACCATCAAGTTTTCACCTGTCATCACTACCAATAATACCCTTGCATTCAACAGGTGCAGCTAACTTGAAAACGTTTCCAGATCCGTCGAGGACTGCATGTTCCTTCAAATGAAGTCGTTTTGCAGCCTCTACCACCTGACAATAAGGAACAACTTTTAAGAGTTCATAACAGCAAAAGTCATTAGACACAAAACAATACAGATAATTTGGTAAAATGCAACAAACCTTAATACACATGTAAAGAAAAAGGATCATAAAAAGGTAAAAGCTCTCTGTTCTAAAGTCAAAATACATAACATGATAAACTAACAAGCCAAACTTCAGATTTACCTTGGAATGAAAATCTTCATTCCAGGATATTTTCTTGCCATTGTCAACAGAACCGTACAAAAGAGAGTCCGATTTATCCCCTTGAAGAATGCCTGGTAAAACACTCTGCAGCAGAATGCATACAAATGAATGATGACGAGTAAATAACAAAAAATTTATCCAAAAGAACTATTAGGGACCAGCAAAAGACAGCCCATGATCAGAAAAGTACGAAAGTGTCACCAAAGCAGTCCGTAGATATCATTTAGAAATAGTAGAAACCAAGATTAATTACGGGACAACTTCTGCAAACAAACTTTTCTTTTTATATAAGAAACAGAGAACCTAATAAAAAAAAGGGGATAAACTACAAAGACGAATAGGAACCAGTTGAGAAAAATCATAAAAAATGTGATCCCAAACCAGCTAAAAATAAAACCGAGGGACTTGAACCCTCACGATTTTTAATGTCGATGGATTTTCCTCTTTCTATAAATTTCATTGCTGTTGAAATGACACCTTGGGTTCTAGAACTTCCACCAAAAGCTGCAAATATTTTTATCCTTTCAACAATGGGATATAGTTCAGAACAAGACATATTCTACCATGTTAGAATGCTAGAAAACCATAGAACCAATACTTTAGAGAGAGAGAGAGAGAGAGAGATCAAAAAAGAGCATAATCTTTCAGTCCCACCTGAGCCACAACTCTGTGACCCCTGTAATCAACTATGGTCATAGCAAGATTGTACAGGCCAGGGACATCAGCTTCCTGGTACGCTTTGGTGCCTTTTAAATCATTATTTGCAGAGGCATATGTAGCTTGCTCAGCCTCAGCTGACTGTGTCTCAGATGACACACCTGGAGCTGACTCTGTGACGCTATCGTGTTCCTCTCTACATGATTTATCACATTTTTCCCCATTGGAAATTCCACTTTTGGAGGTCACCTCAGACTTATCTGACACACATTTCTTGCTTAGCTGTTCAAGATCCGCATCAATAGCGAAACTGAAGAATATATTATTGTGAACATACCTAAATCCAAAACGATCAAAATAACAAAAGATTACTCCAACAACGATGAAACATGCAGCAGGTATCGTAAGCACACAATCAAAGAAGCTTATGATGTAAGTGCATACTATAATGGAAAGTGATTAGATTACTAAGCTGAAATTTATTATTTAAAAAAAAAAAAAAAAAACACACACACACACACATTTGAAACTACATAAAAGAAAGCTTCTCAACATAAAATTACAAACACGTCAAACACTGGCCGCTAGATGCAGTCAACAATTAGCTTAAGTTATCCATGTATAAATGAGGCTCACACTTGCCTCAGTGAGGTTCAACTTTTTGGTATGACAATGATAAAATGGATGGGCACTAGCTTACAGAACATCTTCGGTAGGAAAAAAATTCACCACTTTGAATTTAACGCCTTTTTCTCAAGTCATACTCACATGTGAAAGCACTCTGGATCAGTAGGATTTATGGGAGGTATGCATCTGTTGATTACACCAATAGCACCACTTGTTGCAGCGTCAACAAAGTCTGAAGTCACCTTGTAAAGAGCCCTATCCCGCAAAATCCTGCAGAAGACAACCGTTTATAATAAAAAACACTACAAAAATGTAGCATTAATCGGTACAGTGATACATATTAAAAAAGCCAAAAGGCCAACAAGGGTTATTACAGACTTATACCTTTCTTGAGAAGTTGTATGGGGAAATTCCCGACAAGACTGCAGCTCCTCGTTCCAATCTCGTTGCATACCAATGAGCTCACTCCCATATGCAAGAACAAGGGCATCCTCTGCTCTAGCCGCATCACGTTTATGATCTAAGAGTAGATCAATAGAATTTACTCATGAATTAATAGAATATTGCAGCAAAGATTCTAAAAGATAACAGACCCAAATACCCCTTTGCCCAAGATGAAAATGTAATAGTATATTCAATACATAAAAGAAGGAAACTGAATCCCAAAAGATTTTTTAGCCAATTGTAACAGATTTCAACAATAATGTAAAAACAAAAGCAAAGATGGTACTGCTTACTAGAGTAAATATGATCTAAAGAAGAATCATAGTAAAGCAGAGTGAATGTGATTTGCTCACCAGGAACAGGATATGATCCAAGCCATGAGTTGGGTGGCAACAAGGATTGAACATTTTCAAAAGGATGTGCAGAAGCTCTTCGATCCAAAATTTCACGAAAAGCTTCAAAATGAGGAAAGAAAGGAACCAATCAATCATATTTCTTCACTTTTTAATAAAAGGCATTGCTTCAAGTTGTAAATCAACCTAGTCATGTTACCTTTCTTAAACTTGGAGCTGATCTTTTGCAAGAGTCCAACAAGGGTGGTTGCTTCATAATTAGATTTACTTGGTCGAGAGTCAAGGGCATTTCCCGTACTAGAGTTGACGTAAAACATTTTAGTAGTTCCAGTAATACAAAACTTATTGCCCTCCAAGGTTACCACATCCAAGTATATTAAATCCCCAACAAGCCTGGCAGCAACCAATACCAAGAGCATGTTAAAAAATAGCACAAATAAAATGTATATATTTTTAAGAGAGAGTTCAGTGCAGATTTTCAAGAACAGTCTCACCTTCTGTGGCTTGGAGGAGGATTAAATGATGAAAACACAATACTTTCCACACATTTGATCTCTTTTGTAGGTGATGATAAGAAATTACTCAGTGAACCAGAAACATCCTCCATAAAACCCAGCCCATCAAGCTCTGGGACCTCTGTTTTCAAGGCATTGGATCGGTGCACAGATAACACAAGCTAGTTAAAGTAAAGTCTTTCTCATATGGATAAAAGAGTGTTAGAGGATAACTGAAATTCTAAAAGTAAACAAGGAATCTAATTTTTCAGGTTCTCCTAACCTCCAGGACTTGTTTTGTTTTGCGTCACTTCATGCTGTAATGCCAGTGACGTTGAAAGTGATGCATGAAGTGAGGAAAGAGAAAGCAATTCTCTCGTTCGATAGACATGAGCCCTTACAGATCTATCATCGTACAGAGCTGTCAAAAACAGATCCCTGTTAGAACCGTCTGACTTTTCCACACAAAAGGGAAATAATAATTAATTAAGTGCATGATTACCGGGAACCATCTCCAAGGAGCATCCACCAGTGGTGATGTCAGCTACCTCAGAAATTTCATTGAAATCTTCAAGGTGATGGCTGGAGCCGTCTTTTGTGTGCAGCAACAAGTCATAGCAGGTGAAGAAACATGTCTCCGGAGCATCAAGAAGAAACTGTCTTATATCCATAACCGAATCTCCTGGGTTCAACTTCAAGTCAATTGAAAGCAAACAACCAAATTAGTAGCTTAACACAAATGCTGAATTCATAAGGTGAAATAGTTCTAATTGACAAGTGGGAACAATATGCTTAGCCATCCACACTTGTAGTGCTATTTTAGATAATCACATTGAGCAAACAACTCACCTGCAGCTCAAGCTTCTCCCCACTTTGTGCTTTGACAGACACCGGAAAAAGATGAAGGTCACCTGTGATCAGATGGCAACGAAGCAAGAACTCCACCAAATCAGTAATTTTATTTTCTTAAAAAAAAAAAAAAAAAAAAAAGAGTTCCTGCAATCATTTGTTCCAACATCAAGATAAGGTCTCAAATAAAGCCTACAAATTCCACTTGAACATGACAAGTACTAGCTATTCTTCTACAACTACAGAAGAGCCGTTAACAAATATTAAAAATCCATTCACTATCAATTAAAATTCATTACATAAGGGCTTATGAAAGTGAGATAAAAATAAAAGGGCGTTCAATTCTCAAATTTTAGTCTTCACTAACTAACATCATGCAAAATGTTTTTGCACATAAACTTCTCAATATTGTCAATCTCCATTACACTCACATCCAACTTCAAATCCACCACCAAAAAGGGCTTTTTTTTATAAGCTTCTCCTAAATTTCATTTTAATGCATTGAAATTAATACAATAAATAATTTAAAAAAAAAAGTTAATTTTGATATTACAACTATCAATATCTTTTTACCTTGCTTTGTTTGAGTCGCTGAATTCTCGGTTTGGGTCGTTTCTGGCTTGGCAGAAGCAGAGTCGCCATTTCCTGGAGGAACTTGTTCAAAGTTATCGTCTTTACCGGTACTAGTACTCGCCGGAACTTCAACTGACTCCGACGAATTCGCCGCCGCCGTATTTGACGCTCTCTTGTTCCTCCCTTTGTTTGATTTTCCAGCCATTTTCTACCTTATTCTGCAAAATTTTGTATTTCCAAACACAAAACAAAAACCATGATAAATGAAATCAAATATTATCAAGCTATATTTTTTTTGTTTTGATTGGATAAGAAATGAAAAAACTTCATTGAAATGAAAACCCTAAACTTGTCATCCATGAAAGAGAAAGGTAAGAACTTTGTAAAAGGGAGAGAGAGAAGAGAGGAAAGAGAGAGACCTTCAAGAATGAATGAGGGAGGGAGGCTGACTTGAGAGTTGGCAGGGACAGTAGAAAGAGGGTTTGAGGATTCCGAAGATATGTATATATATATATATGCTCAATTAATACTCATATTATGCATTTTTTTTATAAATGAAATACCTTCATTTTTTTTTTTTTACTTTTTTGAGTATATGAGTGTATAAAAAGGATTTAAATCTTTGTTTAATTTTGATGTCTCAAATAATATCTAATTAATCATAATAATACATCATTTAAAAAGTTTAAATTAGTATTTAATTGACTTTTATATATTTTTTATTAAATAACGTGTTATAATATGATTAATTGAATAGCATTTAAATACTAAAAATTAGAGAGACAATTTGAGCCTACGTAAAACTTATCCATCAATCAAGTGATAAGAAATTTTCTTTATTAACCAAAAAAAAAAAAAGCAATAGGGCATTTTAACCAAAAAAAAATAGTAGGGTAAAATGCTTGTTTCATACTTGACCAAAAAAAAAAGTTAATAGGGTATTTTACCCAAAAAAAAAAAATAGAGGAGTAAATTGCTTATTTGATACTCTAACACTATACATAAAGTTGTGATTTGATCATCAATTCTTTTTTATTATTAAATTATTAAATGCTTGTTGAACTCTGGAAAATTTTTTGCAAAGGACAGAAAAATGTAATGTAGGTCCGTAAACTCATATTTTTGGGCTCGTTTGTTTAAGATATTGATCCAACTCTTCAGACTCTAAGTCCAAAGAATCCTTTGGTTATATGTTTGTTTCTCTCTAAATTCAAATCAAATGAATTATTGTTCGATGCTACGAATCCATAACGGTCCATTTAGTAAATGGATTCAAATTAGTGATTTGATTTGAGTTAGTGTAATTTGAATTAGGATTTGAGTTAGTGATTTGAATTGTTATCCGAATTGACATTTGGACGTGCATTTAAGTTTTAATTTGAGTGTGGAATAAATTATAATTTGTGTTTGGAGTAGTAGCAAAAATAGTTTTTGATTTATCAACAAATCTAATAGAATCTTAATGTTAATAATCCTAAAGAATATGCAATATGGATATTAATTTATTCATATCTTCACTAAGAACACAATGAAAAAAGAATCATCTTAGTTGAATAGAAAATGAAGAAGTCTTCAAATATAGAAGAGGGAATTTTAGTTTTTATTGTAGCAAAGATATCCAAGTATCAAAAGTTTAGAGGAAGTCAGAACTCTGAAAACTTGGATTCTTGATATTCAAAGGATTTGGATTTTGGGGGAAACAAACACATATATAAAAAATTCTTAATATTCGAATCTAAATTTAAGTCTAAAGAATTCAAACAGTTCTCGAAACAAACGGGCCCCAAGTTGTCAAAGTTCTACCCCTTGAACTCATATATGTTTGTTATCCAAGGAAAAAAAAATCTTTTCATTTAACATCCGATTGAAACAATTCTTCTTTTATTGTGTTCTTAATAAAAAGAGGAATAAATCAATATGCATATTGCATATTTTTTAATATTGTGAACATAAAGATTTTGTTAGATTTATTAATAAATCAAAAACTCTTTCTACTATCTATCCAAACATAAATTTCAATTTTATTCCCTATTCAGATCAACATTTTAAATGTACATCCAAACCTCGAATCATACAAATTCAAAACACACAACTCAAATCAAAATAATCGAAATCAACACAATTTGAATCCATTTACTAAAAGAACCCAAGAGACAATGGTAAGATCATTTTGGTAAAACAACACATGAGAAGATTTTGAAGACCAAATAAACAATTTGAAGGAAATCAAATTTGCAATTCATCATACATCAAATTGTTCCCACCCGAATAAGCAATGCAATCATAATAATTGCAATTACAAAAATCAAAGGACAAAAAACTCTTGCCCTACAAGGATCAAAAAGACTTTTTCCTCCCCGTTTTCTGATTAAAAAAAGAAAAAACTCCAAAGAAGAAAAAAGACTTGCTCTAATGGCTGTCATTGTCAAAGGAAGTCGAGAGGGAACTGCTCGTATTGGATTTTCAACATTGGAATTTTTTCTCATCCTTATCACTATGCTTTTTAGTCCTCCTATACATGGAGCCTCCATTGGCAAGGTAAGCTATAGCTCAACTACAACTGTATTACATGAAATCCATTCCATTATGCTTCCTTTCTCGTTATTTTAAAAACATTTGGTCATCCTATAATTATTTTCTTGACACATTGATAAATTGGTAATGAATCGCTTAAAGTTCAAATCACACTTTATTTAAAGTTCAAATTACACTTTATTTAAGCTGCATTCTATAAAGTTAAAAGGCTAGTTGGACACAACTTTTGCTTGTACTTTTAATAAGTGAAAGAAGAGAAACAAAAGCAATAGCTTTTCAGTAAGTGTTTGAAACCATATTTTTAAAGTAGCTTAAATGGGTCAAAATGATTTTAAATTTGATAATATATTACAAAAATATTATATAAAAATTAATAATGTATTAACACGTTAGTACAAGTTTCGCAATCTATTACAGAAATGCTATTTAAAAAATCTACATTTTATGATTTTGACTAGAAGTATTTATAGGGAGCCAAAGCACTTCTAAAAAATGATTTAAACACTTCCAAAAGCATCTTTTAGATTTTGGATGTCATAAATAGCTTATAAGAAACCCTTATAAATAGGCCCATAGTTACCTCATTAGGGTTTCTTGAAAGTTATTTTAGGATTAAACTGTACTTGGACAAAATTGTTTATTATGCTAAACTTTTAAAAATAGAGGTTTCAAGGTATCAAAACCAGACAGAAGAAACAATATTTGCCTTTGTTTGGTCAACTAGAGGATGACTGTCAGGTTAGCAAGTAGGCTTTAAAATTCTATAGAAATTACTCTGTACCTTTGTCCAGTTGACCAATTGTTGACGTCCAATCAACCAGTACTAATCAAATGGCTAAAATTGTCGTTGTTGGACAATGAACCAAAACATGGTGTTGGATTTATTTTGAGTATTCAAATAGGTTTTGAGGTCATGAATGGTTGAGAATCATTTTTATTGTTTCTTACTTGTACTCAAGCTTCTCAAACTCCTTGATCTTAAACTTCATTGATTTCATTATTGAAATATTGATTACATATATACTTTTTAGTCAACCTCAAAATAAGCAATAATTAAGTATTTCTACATCTTCTAGAGCCTAGTTTGTATCAAATGTAGTCCTAGGACAAGCTGCTCCACAAGGTGAGCAAGAGGAGGAATAAGCTCAAATGGCAAATCTTGAGGCTCAAGGAGAAGACGAAGAGGAAGGAGCTACCACATTTCAACAACTCTATACTCATCAGCAGAAGCTCTTCGTACATCAACGCCAATTGTATGAGCAACAACAAAGGATGGACGCCAACATTGCAAACTTGCAAGCCAGTCAACAAGAGATTCTTCAACTTCTTCACCAAATGAATTTTGGTAGAGGATCTTCGAGTCAACCTTGATTGCTTATGTTTCTTATGGTTTTGTTTATGTTTTCAGGGATTATGAGATGCTTCTAATGTTTTGACAAAGGATTATGTGTTCATGACAATGTTTATGTGAAATTTCAATGTTTATTTCTTTACTTCGGTATCAATGCTTGTGTGAAATTTTAATGATTATGTGCTTATTTTTTGCATGATGACAAAAAAGGGGAAAATTTGTGATATTTTTGATTGAGGAGTTAAGGCTATTGGTGATTGATAATTGGATATTGATATGCAATTTGTGATATATGATTATGATTGAAGAAGTTGCTTTAAATGATGCATGTGGCGTAAAGGATAGTGGTGATTGATATTTACTTATTGCTATTTTGGTTCATGCTATGTGATAGGGGGGGTAATTATTTGAGGTAGAGATTTTGAAGTTTTATTTCAAAATTCAAGTTTTTAAAACCTTTGCACATATTAAGGGGAAGCAAAATGAATTAACTTTCAAGACAATCAAAAATTGTTTTGTCGTGATTAAAAAGGGAGAGATTGTTGGCTCCAAGGTTTCATAAAGCAAATTTAAACCAATTTTGATGATAACAAATACAATTTTAGTGTATATGTGCCAATATATATTTCTGAGCTAATGAAATTCTTGAGTGTTGAAAAGCTTAAGTTTCGAACAAAATCAAATGATAAACATTTAAGAAGATTAGAGCTACAGACGCAACAAGGAGTGGACTCACATAGACTTGAAGATTTCAAGACTTTATTAGTTTTTAGTCCAAATGTAAGTAAGTGAATTTTATTTGGAAATATGATCAAAGAATAGCTCAAATTTACACATATGCAATGCATCCATAAACATTTTTAATCTTTGCATATATGTGTTCAAAATATTTAAAATGTTATTCTGTGTGAAAAGGTGTTAAAACTACACTTAAGGTATTGGAACAAGTTTTTAAGAACACTTTCTCGGGTAGTTTTGGGCAACACAGATCGGCTTGCCGACCATTTCTTATCAACCTTCCGATGGCTCAGGATCGGTCTATCGATTGCCTTGCATCGACCTGCTGATCTGAGGCTTTATAAGTCCTGTTTTGCAAAGCTTCTGACGGCCTACCAAACCTGGTCTTCGGCCTGCTGAGCTGTCACATCGGTCTGTCGATCAAATGACCATTTGGAGTCCTGATTTAAAGTTTTAAACATCGGCCTGCCAGACCTATTATCTAGCCTACCAAACTATTTATAATAGCTAGTTTTCGATCCATTAGAACTCCATTTTCAATGACTATTTTGATCAAAATTCGAGTTTTTAAGCTAAAGTTAAGTACTTGGAGGCTATATATACCCCTCCATTCATTATGAAATGAACTAAGAATTATAAGAAAGATTTGATATTATTCTTACATTGGTTTCTCAAGCAATTTTATACATATTCTCTTGAGCTAAATTTGTTTCATATTTTCCTTAAGAATTGCTCACACCTCCAAAGATAAGCCTTACATTGAATTCATTTTCTTTTGTAGTGATTAGTTTGTGAATATACCAAACTTCATATAAATCCTACCTTCCATCATTAGGTTTCCAAGCCTTGTAATTTAGGGTTTTTGGTTAGACAATCTCCATTAAAATTGTCATTTTGTAAGAAGGGTGGTAAGCCTCGGGTAAAATAAGTCACTGGTGTTGTACAAAAGAGTGATCATACTGAAAAGACGGTCTTATAATGCAAGAGGTCGAGTGAAGGTTTTTGCTCAACAACAATGGGCATAGGCATATTCGCCAAACATTATAAATAGCGTTTGCGTTTATTCTCCTTACTTTTTTACTTAAACGCAATTTAATTTTTGTCTACTAAATTGCTTGAGCATATTTTATCTAGAATATTCTAATAATTTTTCAAAAACCCAACTCACCCTCTTCTTGGGTAGCTATTCTTGGGCTAACACTGACCTTATATGGGTATACTTTTGTTTAAAATTCATATTTTGGTACTTCTAATTACAATGGGATTGTTATAAGTATGGTTTGGGCAGCATTTTATTTTGGAATGTAAATTCTTGTAAATATTTATCGTTAACATAACTTTTATGAGTATAGACCTACAGATGTTTGTAAATTACAAGGTTTTCAAAAAGCTCAAACTTTTCACTATTTTCTTAAGTAATTACATTGGTTTTAAATAGAGTATGATGCCATCTAGCTTAATTATATATTAGCAGTGTGGTTAAATTAGGGGCCGTCACAATAAAATTTTATTATTATTATTATTATTATTATTATTATTATTATATTACATTATTTAGCGAGATAATTTTATCTTTTTTAGGAAACTAAAGATATTATAAGCGTATATAAGTAAAAATAGCTATAATGAATATATTTTATTACTATCAGAATAAGAAGATTGTAAAATTTTCCTCAATAATAAAGATTTTTCCAATAAAATAAATAATAAAAATAAAGAGTTGTATGCATATTTATATAAAGATTCCCCTCCCTACATTTATATAAAGATAACTATTGAAGATTTTCTGAAATAAAAATATAAAATATCATGTAAAAAATATAATACTTGTTCACAAAGTATAAAAAATATAAAATATTCAAAATAAATAAATAAATAAAAATAACCATAAAACATGATGAAATCTCAAAAATCTAACCGTTTACATAACCATCTCTACCGTAACCATGGTCAGCGTGGTATAGAAGATTGGAAAACAGAGTCTCATTGATGTAAAAAATCCATGCCTCCTTTCCATCATCGACAAACTCGACGTTTTTGCAAATCTCCAGCCTCCTTTGACACCCTTTTATCAGTATTATATCCTCGATTGGTCATGTAATTTTTCACGTAGTCTTTACAGTCCTCTGGAATTGCTCTCCATAGACTCCTTGTTTGCCTCCACAGAAAATGTCCTCGTACAATGTAATATGAGTTCTTCCTTCAATGTATTTTTTAAATTCCCAGTTTATCCTTATCATTTTCTCTTCTTCTTGCCCATAGCCCCGACGGACAGTTTGCAACCTTGATCACTGTTGTGACCTCATCCGCTCCTTTACTTCCTCGTCAACTTCATCATTTCCTCGTCTACTCTGTCATGTCCCAAGATCTGCGAATGAGCACATATTTGTAGGAAGTACTAGAACGATTGCTTTTTTTCTCTCTAGATTTTAATCCCTTATAAATTCTTCTTGTAATAGTTTTGATGAGACCTATTGTTAACTTGTTTTAGGCTCTCTTATTAGAAATGTCATAAATACTCTTCGTCCACTAAACTTAATACTCTATTTTTTTCATAAAAAAATGATAACCAAATTACAAATAAAAATAGATATGGAATTAAAAAAACAGATATAAAAAAGCAAGACAAATACTTTTTAAAAAACCAATTTTAAACAAATATGAAACTTTAAAAAAAAAAGATATCAAAACCTAGGTATAATCCTTAAAAGAAAAGCAAAACAAAAAAAATAATAAAACAAAACAGAAGTTCATTCTAAAACACCAAATATAAAACTTTTAATTAATAATAACTTCAAAGTAATTACCTCAAAAAAAGGTAAAATTATGAAAATTTGAAAATCTCCACCGCCATCACTCCCTCCCTTTCTCTCTCTTTCTATCTCTCTTTCTTTAGTCTCTCTTTATTCTTAGTTTAGATTTGGAGGCATGACATGTAACGCCCCCCTTCCGGACGTCACAGATATCGTTACATTCATTCGTCAAAACATTAATTTAAGCAAACTATTGTAATTAATAACATGTGTTTGAAATCATAATTTGGAAAAGCATTCACAGGATCTTTGCATACATTTTTTTTTATATAGAAATATACAAAAGATATACAAATACTATTTCTAAGAAATTATGATCTTTCTTAATTAAAAACAATTTGCTTTTCCATAGACATTGTATAAATAGTTTGCTAATATTATTTAAAAATTAAATGGTCCTTAGAAAACAGAATAAATTTTCTTTGAACATGTCTCGGCCGGTAGGCCGAACTTTTAACTTCGGCAGGCCGAAGATCACCCATCGGCAGGCCGTCCGAGGCCTTGCAAAATGGGGTTTTCAAAATCCTCAAGAACGGCAGGCCGATGCTTGGCAACCGGCAGGCCGATTGGAAAACTTCGGCAGTCCGACCAATATGGTTGGCAGGCCGAACCTTTTAAAAAAAATTTGATAACAAGTTTTAAAACTTCAAATGCGGAAGAAAAATTTAATAAAAACACATTCACAAAATTTATAAAATTATTCTTAAATTATAAACATGCTCAA